>CAXKVX010001741.1:0-156460 GCA_964058865.1 Eleocharis quinqueflora
CTTGTGCTACTGTAACATGTTGATTTTTAGCCTTTTGATATACATGTGGAAACTATATTTTAAGTGGGTAATTATTGTACCATGTGTCATCCCAGAAGTTTGTTTTTTCTCCTAACTCTTGTACTCTTTTACATCCTAGTTGTAAGAATTTATATAGTGAGCTTACATATTTTGAGAATGGTGACACTTGTGTATCTTCATTAAATTTGCCATATTTGATTTGTATTATTTCTTTCCATTTTGGAGAATCTACACTTCTATTATCTGTGATAAATAGCCAACCCCATTTACATATTAAAGCAAAGTTAAGTCGCTGCATGTTTATAACCCCCATCCTCCATTTTTTGTGCTTCTGCATATTTTTTCCTATTTGACTAGATAGTATTTCCTTTTGGGTTGGGGTATCAACACCTGCCGAGAGAAATCTTCTTCTAATAGTGTTTATTTTATGAATTACCTATTTAAGGATTTTATACATTGACATATAGTATGTATGTATTGAACTTATAACTGAGTTTAAAAGTATTAATCTGCCTTCTATTGATAGCATCTTGCCTTTCCACATTGATAGTTTTTTTTTTTTGGATTTTGTCTATTACAATTTGCCAATCAGGTCGTGATAGTCTTTTCCAATGCAGCTATACTCCCAAGTATTTTATTGTAACCTTTCCAAGTTTACAATTAAGTATTGAGGCATAGTATGAGGTAATATGTTTTTCAATGTTAAAAGGAATTAATTCAGTTTTGCTATAGTTTATTTTAAGCCCATATATACTCTCAAAATATGTTAGTGCTAGAATTAGTTTATCAAGCATGTTCTTGTCTGCTTTTAGAAATATAAGAGTATCATCTGCATATTGCAGATGCATAATTTTATTTCCATTTTGCAGTTTTGGTCCTAATCCCTCAAATTTTATATTTTTTATTTCTTTAGTAGGTATTTTGTTTAAACCTTCAGCAGAAAAGCTGAATAGATATGAAAATATGGAGTCTCCTTGTCTCAGCTCTTTTTGACATTCAAAATATGAGCCTATATTCCCATTTTAGGGGTGTAAATGGGTCGGGTTCGTGCGTATAGATTTTCAACTCGGTAGATGTCATTCAGGTTGTAGTGTTTTCAACCCGTAACCAACCAACTAAAAATAAAAACCATCTAATTCATATTTTATTTAGGAGGTCGGGTTTTGCGGGTTTCACAAACTTCAATATTTCCCATAATTTTTTAATAATACAAAAGTAAAAATAACAATTGAAAATAATTTAAATAACACATTGGCGTCAGTTCGTACTAAAAAAATAAAATTAAAAAGTTTGATAAAAATATACATGTAAGTTTCTGACGAAAATCAAATAAAAAACTTTATTACTAGCAGCATAATTGCCTAATTAAATATAAAAGGTCGGGTCGGGTTTCACTCACGTTTTATTCTACAATCCGTACCCATATATTAGATGTCGGGTTCGACAAAATAAAAACCGTAACCGACCATAAAAAATCGAAATCCGCATTTTTTTGGGTTGGGTTGGGTCGGTCGGGTCGGTCGGGTTAATCGAGTTAGTCGGGTTGAACTTACACCCCTATCCCATTTAATAACACAACACTATGCCCTTTTATAAGTAAAGATTTGATCCAATTGATCCATATTGGGTGAAATCCTCTTTGTTCCAAGGTTTTAATTATATATTTCCAATTTATATTATCGAAAGCTTTTTTATAATCAATTTTGAGTAATAATCCTGATTCCTTGGTCTTATGCACATGATGTGGTGCTTCATGTATTGTTACTACTCCTGCAATTATATACTTTCCTTTTATGAAAGTTGTTTGAGTATTTGATATTATTTTTAACTATAACACACTAATTCTAACTATTGCTATTTCTTTCACATTCATTCTTAGTTTCTTACACAACATTACTCTTTATTTTGATAATATAGACTAATTCTAATTAGATCGTATTAATTTTCAAAATTATTTTTTCGATCGACATCAAGAAAGTTCATATGTCCTATATATAGTGGTCAAAATTTAGAATATCAAGGATAAATTTTAATCAATTTACGTTGCAGATTAATTATACGAACTCCGATCTAGGATGGAGAAATCTGATGCATATTTAGATCAGTTTTTTTATCAGCTGTCATAGAAATATTGTCATAAATGATAATCTCGTAGATATTGATTTACTATTCATGTTAAATGAATAAATTTTAAATTTTAAATTAATAATTCTATTATGCAACTTATTTTGTATGTAAGCTTTCATATTGATGATTTATTATTCATGTTAGTAGTGTTTACTCTGAAAATTTGAATACTTTATAGTAAGTTGATATAAAAAAAAATAATAATAACAGTAAGTTGATGATTCCTTATTCATGTAAGTTGCATAATAATAGTGATTCGAAACATATCTATTTGATTAACATGAATAAATAAAAATATAAACGATGATATGAATGATTATATCTTTTGACATGTACAATATTGCACCCATAATAAGCATAATGGACTACAAGTTTCATATTTTATATTTAAATGTTTTTTCCTTTTACAGATTTAATTTCAGTATAATTTTTTCTTCTTAACAAAAATTTGAGAATTCATTGGCTAAATTAAGTTGGCCACGTGTCGTAAGTTGCAAGTACAGTTAAATTTCTATTTGATTCTTTGAGATAATGAAAGAAATTGAGTACCTCAAAAATGAATACATCGGATACTTTCAATCACTTTCCAATTTTGATATATAATATGAATTTTGTATCTAATGTATTAATCTAACGTATTAAAATCGTTCCGCACTCTATATATCTTAACTCTGATGAACGCTTAACCGTATAGAAATCGGATAGAGACTGTTGATCTTTAATCCAACGGTTAGGAAAAATGAGTAATGTAAGTATCGATTTGATACGCAGAGGAAATCTTTCCCTGCAACTGGGACACAAAACCCTAGCCTTCGTTCAGTACTCTTGATTTCGTACCCATTTTGCACCTCGAAATACCAAAAAGGAATCCGAGAGCGGAAATGGAGGAGACTATGATCGAAGAGTCCGAGAGCGGAAATGCGTGTACAGTCGATGCCGCTCCGGCTCTCATCGCTGTCCATCCGACGGAGAGCTCTGTTGTCGCCGCCGTTGGATCCGAGCTTCGTGTCTTTGATCTCAAGTCAGAATTTCTTATCCTCAAGCCCCGTTGATTTCTATTTTTGGAGAAATTAATAGTAAATAGAGTAAGCTAATAAAGTATTAAGCAGAGTGAGAGATATGGGAATTTTTTTTTTTACAAAAAAAAATTAGGCAGCGGTTATACCGTGCAAAACCAGTATATAATACTTGTACCCTGCAGAACATAAAACATGGAAACATTCTTTTTTTCCTCATTTACATTTAAAGTTATGTAATAGATTCCTTCTGTGGCCGCTGTTCATGTGGTATTGGTTTCGAATATACATATTTTGATACTTTGTTGAGAGAGTATTGCTTGAATAAATTATGATGCTGGACCTATGTAATTACGCGAGCCATTAGCTCTGTAATATAGATTTGAGTCATATGCTGCTCTTTTTTTTGTAATTATTCTATGGTTTTTAATAACATGTTCTGTTGTTTAAACTTGCATTACTATTCTTTGTTTTTGTAACAAATCAGAGGAGATCATGCAGTTTCTCCAAAAGATGATTTGGGTGGGCCCCACCACTCAGCCTCCATAAGAGCTATCAGTTTTAGTTTAGATGGTGAATTGTTTGCATCTGCTGGTGATGATAAAATCGTCAAGATATGGAAGACAGATTCCTGGAACTGCATTCGCACCATGTAACTGATCATGACCTTGAGCATGCTATCTTGTTTTGAGAAGAATGTTTTATATTCTTATCCGTGTTTTGTTTATGTTTATTTCAACAGTCCATCTGAGAAGAAGGTTAGTGCAGTTTCTATAAGCCAAGACAGTGAGTATGTAACTTTTGCCGACAAGTTTGGTGTTGTATGGATAGTGAGCTTGAAGGAACCTAGAGATACGAAAGCTGTGCCTCTTCTGGGCCATTACTGTAGCATTATAACTAGCATGGTATTATTCGAGATTCACTTTTTGTCATATTTCTGACTATTTTGTGCTTTAATGAATAACTTACTTAGAAAATAACTTGCTTAGAAATTCTTGTTTCATTTCAGAAGTTCTCTCCTGATGGAAGATTTATTGCGACAGCTGACCGTGACTACAAAATTCGTGTACAGAGCATTTTAATTTATGTTTATGGTTTCTGAGTTCTGCACATTTGTTTTGAAGTAGCGACAATATTATTACCTGACTTCTATCATCTTTTATTCTATTTGGATATTTAGATCACAGTATTCCCAAGAAATGCTTTGAGAGGCGCCCATGAAATACAGAGTTTCTGCCTCGGACATACTGAGTGGGTCCACTATGCTTCTATTGTTGTTTAATTTATTGTCGCAATAATCTTATATCTTATCAAAACATAAAAAGTATCCAGCTTCTGTATCTTGTAGTTTACTGTTTTTATTTATTTTTTTATTTTTTTTCTCCCCAGCTTTGTGTCATGCATTGCCTTTGTTAGCTCTCAAGATCAAAGCAAGGAGTTTCTCTTATCAGGTGGCGGCGACTTAACAGTATGTATCCTTATTCTTGGTTTGTTGCCAACTATCCTGTTTGCCACTACTCATCTTAGAATGAGGAATGTGTTTGGGTGTGTTGGGGTGTAAATTAAGTTATTCACTCATGAACAGTTGCAGCTTGTTAATCAAGCTGGTTAGTTAAGCCTGTCCCCCACATTAACCTCTCGCCTTTCAACTTGTTGTTTAAAACATAATGTTATAGTTTCCAATTTTCGAATTCTATTTTGTCATTAATTGCATAGGTTCGTCTATGGGACTACCTTAATGGGTCGCTTCTGTATACATGTGCACTGGGCGGCGAGGTAATTTTAATAATTTGGTATTGTTATCTCCTCCCTAAGATTTCATGTCTGTTTTGGTTGCTACATATGATAGAAGGAAAAAAAGAACATTCGCCTTTTTTTCTTGAGGTACTAACTTTTGTTTTCAGGCAGCAATTTCAGAAGCAAGTGAAACAGAAGAGAACGAGAAAACTGCTGTGACAGATATATGTGCCTCTTCTGATGGATCACTGATTGCTGTAGCAGTTCAGAGGTAAGCTTCATAAAATATGATGACTTTTATTTTTAAATTAAACTACAGGTACTTTTTGTGTATTTGTAGCTGGATTCTTCTGTCATATTTGCAAAGAATATTCCACAGAATTCCCAGTAGTATGCTCCAATACACTTAAAACTTTGTAGGCTTCATTGCAAAAACTTGAGATGTCAGGTGTTATTTTTCAAATTCATTTTAGTATGACTTGATGGCTTCAAGGAAAATTAATGATAATACATAGAGGGTATTATTATGAGAAGGGATGCAATGTCCATGTTTATTGGTGCTCGTTGTGCCTACTTTTTTATCCGAGTAGATTGTATCAACCATTAGATGTGTTTTAGATCATCTCAATCACATGTGTATAAAAAATTGTGAAATTCTTACTTTATTTCGGTAGCCATTCCGAGAGGTGGTTAAATCGTCAAATTTGGACCTTTCATTTTGTTAGCTCATGATGACTATTGAAAGAAAATTGAAATGATGCAATATTTTTCTTACATGCAATATGATATATATAAATATTCAATCAATTAGTTCTGATATTTAAGAACTTCAAGAAACATTTAGTTAAAATTTAACTTTGTTGTCATTGATGTGGCACCGATGACCTCAGCACTGGATTTGCTCCTCATTGTGAAAATGGAATCGGGCTACGGTAATATGCATATTTAGTGAGTAGAGCTGCTATGCATTTTTGGTTCGTCCGATTGCTTCCATATCGCGCATGGATCGGAGCGCTAACGGAAAATTAAAAAGTAAATTGATCTCTCCGTTAATGTTTAACAGACCCAGAACCTTCTCTTTGCCTCCATTTTCTCTCCCGTCTCAATTCTTTGCCTCGCTCAGACTCCCATCTTTGTCGATCCAGACAAGAGTCACTCCGGACTCTACCCCCCTCCCCCCTCTAGCCTAACAACCTCCCTCCCTCCAATAGTAATTTGGTTTTCTTTCAAAAATTGTAATGTCAGACAATAAAATCATTTTGTTGCTTCACCTTTTCAAATCAATAATTGCTACTTGGAACGGATGAAATGAGATAGTTCATTGGTCCTGTTTCTGGAATTTAACCTTCATAATTAAATCAAAGCCAGAGTCAGGCTTGATATTTACTGCTTTCTCTCTACTTGACAACTCTTGTTAAGCATGATTTAGCAATTTAATTTTGGTGCGTATTTGTGAACAAGTACCTAATTATTCTTTAGTACTTCTTGCTATTGGTGCAATTAATGCTGATTTTTTTTGTCCTTTTCTTCTTCCATTGTTGCATGGCTAATCCTTGGTATATCCTTGAGTGAGGAACTTATCTAGAGATACTTTCTGTAATTCTCTTAATATAGTACCTGAATGTTCTTTCAATTGTCTTAATTGGTCTGCGATTAGAACTGAACAATGCATTTCAGAAATGCAACAGTGGATCTTCATGGTACATATATAGAACCTCACTATAGCAGTGAAGTTGATGCTCGAGTTGTATAATATGACACAGCTCTTTGGAAGCATGTAGCTTAAAGAGTTTGCTTTGAAGAACATATCCTGGGTTATTGCTTTTATGCAGCGTAATTGTAGTTTTATATCAGCATCCCAATACCTACCAGACAAAAGAGGGTTATTGCTTTTATGCAGCGTAGTTGTAGTTTTATATCAGTATCCCAATACCTACCAGACAAAAGAAAAATTATATTAAATGGGAAAATAGGAGCACTAGCATATACAGCCTAAAAATCTAAGTCATTAATTTCCAGTCACCATCACCTCCATAGTGGTAAACTGGTACTAGACTTCACTAAAATCTGAAATTTTTGTAAGCAATTTAGAACTTAAATAACAGTTATCGAGTATAATCAGCTTGAGTTTCCACACTAATACAATTAAAAAACAATCCGCTCTAAGGTTGAAACAGGGATGCCATCTTTCCTTATGTATCTTTTATTAGTGAAATTACCCCTCGTCTTCAACATTAAGTCCAATTCGTGAAAATGATATATTTGTTTTAAGAATTAAGATGATATTCTATTTAATTTTGTAATGCAGCTTTAATGGAGTGATGTTGCTGTCATGTGACTTCTCGGCCAAAACCCTGTCATGTGTGAAGGTGAGATCTTCTAAAAACTTGCACTTTTTAGCGACATTGCTAATTAGTTAGCTAAGAAAAGATTATGTAGCACTTTAATTTATAGTTTAGGTATAAGTTGCTGAGTTAATTAATTCAAGTAACATATTTACTTCTCTCCAACAGTCTTGGTCAAAAATACAGTTTAACCCTGATAAAATATTTTAATAAAGTGCAATTTGCACATTGTCACAATGTGAATCACATGTCATTGTGGAATGGCAAACCATTTACATATACTTTGCTCTCTCTCTCTCTCTCTCTCTCTCTGAAGTCTGAATTGCTACCGTTCTCTTTTGTAGAATGTACTGATGAAGAAATCCTATATACCTACCAGTTTAGCACTTGTTGCATCAAAGGAGCACTTATGGACTGTTATGGGTGCATCTAATCTGTCTTCTTCAGATCTCAGTAATAACAAGGAACGACTATTGACATGTCTGCAAATTGTAACTTTTATTGAAAAGGATTTGTCGGATGCTTGGAATAGGGACCCTGTACTGTTGGAAGATGGCCAAGTTCCAGGTGGAGAGAAGCTGTTACTGCAGTTACAGGGAAGTCTAGATGCTGCAGCTCAAGAAGCAGCATTTGCAGCCGCAGCTGCAGCTGTGAGAACTTCCTTGCAGAATTTGATGATAAAAAAGCATTACTCGGTTGAGAGAAGGGAATTAAGGAAGCGCAATAGGAATGATAAGAAGATTAAGAGTTAGGACCTTTTGTTTTTCTATGGAGAGAAAATTGCTTGTGTTCTTTTTGGAGAAAATATGTTAAAGTATTAAAGGAAGCAGACCGGGGGTGGCGAATTGTATTTTTTGTCTTTTTATTAATTGTTTGTAATGTAGGGGCTGAATGAGGTATTTTCAAAATTTTGTAGTGGTGGTGTGGTGCTTAGGAAATCAAATTCTGACATCAAACAATTCTAGGTAGGACATGCTTAGTTTGTGATAATGTGACTGGAAGAAAGCCGTGACCTGCTTGATACTGTGAACTGAAACAGGGCCTTGTTGTATCAATTTATCAACCTTATTTTGCCCAACATTTTTAATAAAAAAGTAAGGTCCAAGCAATGCTAATGGCTAAGAACTTGCTTCTTGTTCTCTTGCTAGCAATTGTTTTCATGCGTAAATCACCTGAAGCACAGTTACAGGACTGCTACTTCCAGGACGTGAACTTGGTCCCTTGCTTAACAAGTGGAGCTGCTGGAAAAACAAGTGAAGTCTGTTGTCAGGCATTGAACCAAGCACTTACTACCGGCCATCAGTGCCTGTGCTCAATCCTATTCTCGACAAATCTCTTTCCAGATCCACGAGATCCCATTCCAACCTCACCTCAAGGAATTGAGCTTCCTGGCTGCAGTATTCCCGTCCCTTCCATTTCTGCTTGTCACGGTTAAACTTTTTACTTGAGGAAAATATTTTGTTCATCTTGTTTACTTTGTTTTTTTTTTCCGGCGGGATGGGTGGGTGTGTTGGTGGTGGTGGGTTGATATTCGGTTTGTTTGGGCATATTTTAAGGTACAATTTATACTTCCTATATTTTTTGCATTTTGATGAGGAAACACATGAGATATTCTGTCTCTCTTGCATGGTACCGGATCAGATTGGGAATTCCGAGCGGATAACTTAGGATAATGTGAACGACTGTAGCTTGCATAGAATTTTATCAAATTTAAGTGTTTCATTTTCTTTTAGACATGCCGGCTATTATGGCTGCTCCAGCAAGAGACGCAAATTCAACAGTTGCAACATTACAGATTCCTACAACAAAAACAACACTATCAATAGTCGAGATGTACCAGTAAGAGAAGGCCAGGAGTCCATGGACATGATGTCACAACTGAGCAACAATGATCAAGCTGGAGCCTCCATTTCTCGAAAAATACAGATCATCGATCACGTGTTATGCATAGCATGTATGTGGCTATTGATATCTGGGCAAGCGTTCCCTTATTCCCTAGCTTGAACTAGACTGAAAACAAATTTTGAAACTTTTATGTTATAAGTTGGAAGCAGTAATGCTATAAACCTCCTAATAAAAATGATTTTCATTGAGCTTGTGTACAACTGTCCTGGAAGCTAGGAAGACAAAAGCTATACTGACATAACACAGGATTATAACTTTTTTAAGAAGCTTCTAACTTCTAACGTCTCAAGTATCAAAGCAAAAGGGGCTAGAAATCTAGTTCTAGTTGGGCTTCAAAAATCAAGTCCTACTTGGGCTTTTCATCAGGCCGATATATAATTAAAAAATTTAAAAATCCTTCAATTGTGTTTTAAACATTTTGCGTTTCGTTTTTTCATGATGCAACATCAAACGCAAGAGATTTTACGTAAGCCACAAATGATTTTTGTTGCGTTTAGTTAAATGCAACATAAACGCAAGTGATTCGTTACATTTTGTTTTAAACGTTTCTTACGTCATGTTTATATAAAATATATAAAATAGTATAAAATCATACTTATATAAGTTAGTAAATCATCGCATATTCGCATTTCTTAACCGTTAAGCGTTTTGAAAAGTTATAGAATAAAAAAGCAATTAAAATATCGATCTTCCTGAGAAGTAAAGTTACAAGTTAGTAATTAAATTATGCTGATATAGTGTCTTTAGACTTATAAAACTTTTTCAGTTCACTATAGACTTTATACTGTCTTTTCGTTTCGTATCCTTCTAGAATACTTCTCGTCTCCATCGCCGTCTCTTCTTCTCGAGGACCTTTCTGCACCATTTCTCCCTCTCTTCTCTCAATGTAATTCATCTTCTATTTTTGTTTTTCTTTTAAGCTTGCTTAACAACGCATTTCAATGTTCAATGTTTATTAGTTCAAAATAATTTAAATGCAACGTTCAATGTCCATTTGTACGTATTAGTCTAAAATTGGAAATAATTTCTTTGCAATTAGTCCAAATTAGTTCACTGATCAATATTGGAATAATTGCACTATCAATTTATTCACAAATCGCTTTCATTGTTCAGTTAATTTAGTTTTTTGTATTAGAGTTTAGAATATAATCACTTATGAGTTAGTTTAGGGTTTAATCACATTTGTGTTCATTGTTATATAATAATAGATGGACCAATTATAGTAATTTGTTCACTGAGCGTTTTCATTGTTTTTTTAGTAATACACAAAAAGATGGACCAAAAAGCCAGGCAAGTGATCAAAATTTTTCTAAGGGAGATTCATCACTACAATTTTGTGTATTCTTCTCTCCAATTTGTGGAAGAACCTGGACTGGTTAACATAAGTCAGGCATGTCCAGCATGTCCAAGCCAAGGACCTCAAGGGAAAAGGACCAGCACAAAGAAGCAAGAAGAGGAAAATGTGCAAGGGCAATGGCAAGAGGAAAATGTGGGAGACTCCATCTGAGTCATTTGACTCTTCATATGACAGTAAGAACTTAGAACTTCCTTTTATTTATTTATGAATCTATTGATGAAAATAATGATTTAATATGAATTTTTTTGTATAAGAGATTTAATATGAAAGGTTGAAATTTGCTATTTATAAAAAAGAAATACAATTTCCTTTATTTATTCCAGTCTCATCAGGTTCAATAAATTGGGGTGCATTGGAGGCATTAGATGATGATTGTGATAGTTAAGAACATGTCTTTGAGTGGAAGAAGCCATGAGAGTGGGACCGAAGTCTTAATTAAAGGAGGACCAAGGTTATCAATTGTTTGTACATGATTTAACTAATGACTTTTGATTTTGTTGGTATAGAGACATAGGATTTATGCAGAAGTTTTTTGTTTGTCTAAATCCTGATTTAGTGAAATACAGTTTTTTGGAGAAAATTGGTGAAAAACAATTAAGTTAATTTTGATGTTATGTACTTCATTACTTATGCTTTAACTTGTTTTTTTTATTTGATTATAATGTTGATATGGATTTGCATGTAATTTTTATTTTTTCATAGTTTTTTTTGCTTTGTTGTACACCGTTAGTTGCCACGTTACGTTAATTTTTTTAACATTTCTACGTTTAACTAAACGCAAACGTAAACTGAGAAAAAAAATCTTACATTTATTCAACTCAACGTAAAACACAACAGAAAATACTTACGATCTTAGAGCATCTACATTGTTAATTGTTTAGCAAGTGTTTATGCTTATGTGCCAATTGTTTTTGCAATTGTTGGGTTGCAAATGAATTGCTAATTAAGCATTTGTTTATTAAGAAATTGTTGCTTAAGTGACACACTTGCAAACGATTGGACAGTATTATTTCTCTCTTTTAATTTACAATTATTAACGGATTGATACGATGAAACACGTTTAACAATTTATGAATATTTTTAATTGCTAAAAATAATGACATGATTATTTAGCAATTAAAATTAATTGCTCAATTGTGAAAGACAGAGAATATTTACATGATTGTTTTGTGATTGTTTTGTGGTTGTCAGCGCTATTTCAAATCATCTCAGTTCTCCTAATCATTTCAGAGAATACAAAATGAAAACCTAACAAAAAAAATTAAGCGAACACGAAAGGAATATTCTAACCGCTGAGTCTCTGAGACTCTTACAACGAATTCCTGGTTGTTTGATCCGAAAAAGGGCAATGCCCGATTATTGATTCTGCTTACTTTCAATTTGTTCGTCTCTCTGCTTCTTTTTAGAAACTTTGAAATTTCATTCCATTTTTTCTGAGAATTGAAAGAGATTAAGACTAGGTGATTCTTTCACCACCGCAAAAATGGCGATGGCGCGTGCTCTCCTTCGCAAAAGCCTCTCCTCCTCTCATCCTTTTCATGGTTAGTAATTTTTTTTCTGTGATTTCATGTCTCTTTTCTTTGGGCTATTTCTCTTGCACGCCAACTGTTTGTAGTTTTGCCTAAGAGAACCATGCCGTCTGAACAGTATATATAGGCCTAGGCTAAACAATTTCAAAAAGTCCCATTTTTTTCGTAGGTGGTGAAGTAATATTCCAACCAATCCACCTCACTGGTTTATTTCATCAGGACTTAGTATGTTCTGTTTAGCCTGAATCAATGTGGAGTTAAAAATAATTATTGTGATTAACCTCTACCAGAACTGGCTGCTTGACTGGTAAAGAATCAAATATCTGTATTGTATTGCTCATCTATCTATTTGATACCAAAAAAGATGTGAAATAAATTTAGTTCATTTTGCGCAATTTATTTATATTTTTCTTTTAGATACCACAATTAGGTCATTTCTGTTGAATATGGACTGCAACTATTGGCTATACTGCCAGATAAGCTCTCCCAATTGCTACCACAGCTCTGCTAAGTTTGACTTGACTGATTTGACGTAAGAATTCATCTTTGGGTTTGTTGTCAATAGAAAGCAAATACCTGTTAATTTTCCATATTTGCAGAAAACAACCAAGGTTTCAATGATTATGCATATATTGCAGATTTCATAATAGTTCCAATGGAACCCCAAAAAGTTAATCCACTGTGTCGAAGCCTCCTCAAAGTGACAAGAGAAGTCAGAAAAGATGGTATATTCTGTAATTCCGTCAAAATCGGGAAAGATTCCCTTCTGAACGTATCTATATGAGAAATGAAATGCTCAATGACTTGTTCATGTACCCAGTAGTTTTCTTCTCAAAGACACATTGCTTATACAATATCTGATTGCTCAAAGTTTGATGTTACTCAACATGGTCCAATGTTCAATGACATGTTTATTGAACATTATGTAACAGAAGAATCAGTTCTCAAGGATAATCCATCATTTTCTAATTCCACAAGGCGGTGTTCTTTTTACAAACATGATTTTCTTTTTTTGGCAAATTCTAAGAATTACTGTTGCTTTTCATTCAAGATGTGTGTATATACTGATGCGGCACATGTCCTGAGTGCCATGCTATATCAGTCCTTAGAATTATCGTTTGCCTTTTAAAACTCTTGACTTATTCCCTTTTCTTTCTTTTCCTTGGGGTTTTTGAATCTGGTTTAAAATATCAGGCTTACTAGAGAAACCCTGGACTGGTATCAGGCATTTGGCGATTAATGTGCAATGTGTGAAAATTGTGATGTATGTTCAAGTAAAGTATTAAAAACATTTCTGCGGAATGGTATTGTTGACAACTTTTAGGTAATAGACATTTCTTAACTGTCACTTTTTCTTTATGACAGACAACCACATTTATGGTACCCAAATGCTAGAAGAAAGAAGCGCAATGTATTTTTACACATGGGTCCCACTAACAGTGGGAAAACATACCATGCGCTCAAGCGTTTGGAAGCAAGTTCCTCAGGTATTACCATATTTTCTTATATCATTCCTGTAACACTTCGGCTTGATTTGCTATTTTGATAGTATGTAACACCCTGTATTGTGTCAGCATTAATTTGGCTGATGAATTGATGACTTTTTGCATTTTTATATTCCATGTTTAGTTCATCTTCTTCATCAAATCTTTCTCAATTGAGGAAAATGTGGTTTGTATTAGAAGTTTAGAACCAGTATGTTTAAGCATACAATTGAGTGCGAAGCTAAGGTGATTGATCTTAATGGCCCATTTGAAATTTTAAAAGTTAGATTTGGGTGTGAGTAATGATACCCATATGGAAGAGTTCTGTTTCCAACAAAATTCATCAATATTTAATACTAACCTTGATCAAATTGATTTTGAAAAATGATGGAGTATTATACTCATGAAACATGCTTGGTGTAAACTAAAATTTTCGAAAAATCTGTAAACATAGATGTAGTTGTGTAAGTTAACTTTAAAAGGCAGCTCGGTGCAAGTAGCTCCCGCTTGCTCGGGGTCCGGGAAAGGGTCAGACCATTTTGGGTCTCTGTACGCAGTCTTTCCCTGCATTTCTGCAAGAGGATGTTTCCACGACTCGAACCCGTGACCTCCTGGTCACAAGGCGACAACTTTACCGTTGTGCCAAGGCTCCCCTTCGTAAGATAACTTTGTGTTACAAATTTAATGTGCAAGCCCTGATTGGTTCAGGTTTGCTTGTGCTGCTTCATGTTGATTTAGTATCATTCTGTTGGACTATCTAATGAGTTGACATACCTAGTACCGTAAGGTCCTGCAGTGCTCCTGAATTGTAGATTAAAGCTTATAAAAATTGGTTAATAAACTTATTAAACTCGTGTATTTAAATGGCAAAGGTCTGTATTGTGGGCCTCTGAGACTGCTTGCATGGGAGGTTGCACGGAGATTGAACAAAGCAAAGGTGCCATGCAATCTTATTACGGGTCAAGAAAGAGATGAAATTGAGGGTGCTAAGCACACCTCATTAACAGTTGAGATGGCTGATGTTTCTGGCGAATACCAATGTGCTGTTATTGATGAAATTCAGGTGCTTCTTTCTGTCCTTTATGTCTTGTTTTGCAGGACCTGTGGATTGATTCGAGATTCTTGAATATTTACTTGAACATCGCGAATGAATGAGTCCAGAAAGTACGAACAATTTGCATAGTAACCTGCAAATTTGCCCTGAACAAAGAACTATTATAAGAGTAGCCCAACATAGCACTGAGAACTCTTTGAATGTCACTAGATGGAAAATTTGATACACTAAATAGATGAAAGTACAATTGAAAAGATCAAAATGCCGCCACCATAGTTCTCTGATTTTATTTGTATAATCTTTTATTCTGTGTCTGCAGATGTTGAGTTGTAAAACGAGAGGATTCGCTTTCACCCGTGCATTGCTAGGAATTTGTTCCGATGAGCTGCATGTTTGTGGTGACCCTGCATCAGTCCCACTTATCCAAAGAATACTTGAAGTTACTGGTGATGTTGTTCAGGTCTTATTTCCCTCTTAATAAGCTATGATATGCCTAAAACTGTTGGCTATCTCAAGTTAGTACCATTGTGTGTTATTACATTATATAAACAGAATCAATTATTGTAATGAATGTGAAACAGAAGAACAAAAAATGTTTTGATTAGTTACGTAAAATCTTGAAATATCATATTCTTGTCAAAAGAACACGCAAGTACAAAAGCATCTTTCTTGGGTTTTGTAGTATTAAAGATGCAATTTAATATTTCATGGGCATAATAATTTTATTTTTTTCTAAGATGGCATATTAATTGTTTGCTTATCAAATTTCTGCAGGGATGTCACCTGAGAAAATAGAAACAAATAAACCAACTAATACTGCTACTGCTTTTACAGGTTCAACATTATGAACGGCTATTGCCATTGGTTCCTCTAAAATTTCCACTGGAATCCTTCTCTAACATCAAGAAGGGAGATTGCATTGTCACCTTCTCCCGACCTAGTATTTATAAGCTGAAGGTTAGGAACAATACTTTGAACTGGAAAAGAAATAGAAAAGAGAGAATATAGGTTAAGGAGAAATTTTAGTATTAAGATTTTTTTTGGGTATAACAGAGAAAAATTGAAGCAGGTGGAAAGCATCTATGCTCTGTTGTTTATGGTTCATTGCCCCCAGAAACTCGAACAAAACAGGTAGCCCTATCTGAAACTATATTCCTTGTTTGATTGATATTGATGCAATTAATGGTCATGAACTGGTGAAACTATATTCCTTGTTTGATTGATATTGATGCAATTAGGGGGAAAAAAATCAGCTTTCGAGCTGGTACATTAACTGGTGATCCAACATGTAAATTATTTTTGTTTGAATAATATTGGATGGAAGTTAGATAAGACAACAGCTTACTAAGAGTAGGAAAAAAAAAATCATTAGCATCTGACAATTTATGCATGTGCCGTTACATCGATGAATGGAATTTTTTTTGGGGTCTAACTCCATTAAATTATGTCTAACAACTTTATCCCTGCTTGTAAAAATATTTAACAGAACTGTGTGTTTTTTCACATCTAGCGTTCAAGAGTTAAATTTGGACAATATCGTTCAGTAAGTAGGATGCTAGAAATTTCCATTTGTGACACTAAGTTTGAATGCCGTGTTCAGACACTGTGTTCACGTTCTAAATTTTGTTTCCATCTGCGAATGCTGATTTTAAACATGGCGTTTAGCCGATATCATTTCAGACTCTTTTTTTTTTGGTAGATATCAATTAATGCTGTCTCCATCAGTTAACCCCCTCATGAACAGGGCTAAAGTTGTTAATCGTATATTTAATAGGGTTTCTACAACAAAAAAATCTCAATGAATGGGGTTTTTTGCAAACATCTCTTGAAAGAAAAAAAAAGTTGGCTAGTGATCTGCTATTACAGAATTCTTAGTTGTTCTCTGCAAACATCATAAATTGGTTATTGTAAATTTTTATAAAGCTTAATTGAAGTTTTGATCATATGCAAAACCTCAGGTCTTGATAAGATATATATAAGATACACAAGGATGATCTGTATTTGAATTTTGAACCAATTTAGTGGCATTGAGGATAAACTGATTAGTACAGTGTTCCTTCTGGGGAGTCGTGCATTTATATTCTTTGATAGGAATAAAAAACTAAAATTTCAGGCTACATTGTTCAATGATGAGAGAAGTGAGATGGATGTGTTGGTAGCTAGTGATGCAATTGGAATGGGTCTCAATTTGAACATTTCCAGAATTATTTTCTCAACAATGAAGAAGTTCGACGGAGAATCAATGCGCGACTTAACTGTCCCTGAAATAAAGCAAATTGCAGGTACTTGCTATCTCATCTAATTTTCTTTTAAGTTTGCCATCAAAGCCCAAAATGAAAGAACGAACTTGGGAGAAATTCTAGTTGGTTCAACTAATGGTGCTATGTTTGTTTCTGCATTTAGGGAGAGCTGGAAGATATGGCTCCAAATTCCCTGTTGGGGAAGTGACGTGCTTAAATGAAAGAGATTTGCCTCTGCTACATTCATCTCTTGATGCTGCTTCTCCTGTTTTGGAGGTTAACATCCTGCTGTCTCATTTAGTCATAAGTTGTACCTGAGAAAATTGTACAAAAGCTCCTTATTAGACATCTGTAATACTGTTCATTGGCATCCCCTTTTCAAGTGATATTATCATACTCCCACTTTATAGCCAAAGGCCCTAAAAAAGAGATCTCTTTTTTATACTCTTTTAGCTTCTGAAACTTTTTTAACATATCAAGGTTTAAATTTGTTTTCTTTTTTTACTATTGGATGTGTACCAACTATCGATTTCGTTTCACTAAAGAAATCTCTTACATATAACAAGAATATATGGTATACTTCCCCAAAATGAAAGGTAAATTTAAACAAGAAGAAACAGAGTTTATCTAGTTGATATATTGTAATAAACTAAACCTTTTGGATCGTATCAGCGTGCTGGGCTTTTTCCTACATTTGATCTATTGTCCCTCTACTCGCGACTGCACTCCACTAAAGGCTTTCATCCTGTACTGGTACACAAATTTTCCTCTTTCTGTAAATCTATCTGTATAGGGGGAGCCTTGGCGCAGCGGTAAATTTGGCACCTTGTGACTAGGAGGTCACGGGTTTGAGTTGTGGAAACAACCTTTTGCAGAAATACAGGGGAAGGTTGCGTACAAAGACCCCAAAGTGGTCCGATCCTTTTCCAGACCCCGCGCAAGCGGGAGCTACGTGCACCGGGATGCCCTTTATAAATCTATCTGTATGCATACTTTCATATGATTTATGAGATGTATCTTGGATAGTTCTACTAAACTACTGGGTTGAAAATCTTACAAAATTAGCTTTTTATTAAATACAGGAAAAGTTCCTGGCGAAAGCAAAGTTATCTTCTGATTATTTTATCTCAGACTGTGAGGATATGCTGGTAAGATATTCTAGAACATCGCTTATTCAATTTTCTCACCTGTCAAGTGTAATGAGTCACTCGGGTAGATGGAAATGTATTAATGAAGTTGCTCGTTGAATAAATTTGGAGGATAGAAAATTGCAGCTGTGGTTGACGAGCTTCCCCTAGCATTGTATGACAAGTATCTTTTTTGCCTCAGGTACCACAATTACGTAAATGCCAATTTATTGGGAATTTGAATTCTAGTTCGGTTGTTCATATGAGAATTTTATGTTTCTTATTTCAGTCCAGTGGACATGACGGATGACATCTCAGCCCAAGGCTTGATTCAGGCATGCTTTTACGATCTGAACTTCTCCTGTCAGAATTCTATTGTACTGTTTATTACATTACATGATTGGTGCTTAAAGTTCCAATCCATTTTAGTTCCCTATTTGGGTTTTGAGTACTCAGAATTTACCATTATGGTCCCAGTTTGGTTTATCGTTAAAATGTTGATGGATATCTTAGCAAACATAGTCTGGTACGAGCTATTTGATGATGACCTTTTCTTAATTGAAACAACTCTCCAACTTTAGAATGAGTAGGATTTCCATGCATCATCTGATTGTGGGACCTAAATGCAAATTGAAAACTTTGTTGACCAAAATAGGAATTGGGTAATACTTTAAAGGCCACTTGATTAATGTACTTGCTATTATACCCTATAAAATGTAACTGGAAAGCCCATTTCCAAACCTGATTTCCTTTTATTGCAGTTTGCAGAAAGCTTTTCAAAGAAAGGGCTTGTTTGGCTTAAAGAAATATTCAATCCTGGTGCTCTTCAAGTTCCAAAAACACAAAATCAACTTAAAGAACTAGAATCCATTCACAAGGTCAGATCTCATAATGACTCATTGATATACTATTTAAAGATTAACTAAGCTTACCTGAAAACTCCCATATTTGTGTTGTGATCCTCAAAATTTTCTGGTTCTGTTCTGCATGTCATTTTTATCATTTTGATCCCTGTGAACTGTGATCGGTTCAGAATAGGGATCTCTTACACTCAAAAATTACTCGTGTTACAGCAATGCTGAGTAGTACTTTGTTTGATCGTTGACTGAAAAACGAGAACTTCCTACCAAACTGGGACAAAGTTGGGATGTTTAAAGACCACAACCAGAATAGTGAAGCTTCAGAGACTAGAAAAATGTGTATAATGCAATTTACTTTTTACTTCAATGGACGGTGGTTATCTAACTAAAACCTCTACTAGTTATGTTACTTGCTATGTACTAAATTATTAAAAATTAAATTACTTAATGGTTGTAGGTCTTAGATTTGTATGTATGGTTGAGCTATCGCATGGAGGAATCATTTCCAGATCGTGAGGTGGCAGATTCTCAGAAATCTATGTGCAGCTTGTATGTTCACTATTTTACATGCTTAAGCTTTTTAAAACAGCATCTCGTTGCTTCTAAATTACAACAGCATCACCAACTAACAACAATATACTGAATAGGTTTTTTTTTCTGAGAGAAAGATGACATAATGACATAAACCGACAAATGTCAATAGGCTTAATGATAAAAGTGTGAATTCTGGAAAATTAGTGATCAAAATCTCAATTGTATTTCCAGGGACCATATCTGTAACTATGAGGTACTCGACTCTTGGAATTTTTGTAGATGTCTTCTTAATTAGTGTGTATTACACAGGTTAATTGAAGAGTTTTTGGAGAGATCAGGAGGATACAGACCACATAAGAAGAACCAACCTACTGTCCAATGGCTACAGAAGAAATATCAGAAAAGGGAAATGTAAGCTTTAGCTGGCCAATGAGTAATTTTCTTATGAAACTTGCATGGGTTCTTTGGAAATAACACCAATTATTTTACCAACAACAAAGTTCATTTATTTACCAAGTATGGCCTAAAGCTTTGGGGTTTTACCTACTATGACTGACAAAATATTAGGTGTTTGTTGCAACGTGCAAGTACTATAAATTTTTTTCCTGGGTTTGTTATAATGTTAGTAGACATAACAAAAATTAACCTTTTCCTTAAGTGCTTTTATTTGACGGTGGAAGCTGATATTATGTCAACATCTCTTGATGCCAGGCAAAAATACTTTCCGGAAATCAATGCAGAATCTGATTGAAAGAAAATTTTCCCCTTTCTAGTATAGAAGGCCAGGCTAGCTTATTTTGTCCTATAGAAATGTAATCTGATGTTTTGTCAAGTATTCTCAGAGTTTCCAATCTTTGTACATAAAGTCTCTTAGAGGAAAAATTACAGATACTAAAATTATTCCGTTTTGTAATGTTTAACTTAATTCAATAATTCAATTTATTTTCTAAGATTTTACCTTGGATCAGTTTTGTGATGTTCAACTTTCTTTTTACTAATAGCTTATTAGAAGTTGGAGAAGCCAGAAATGTACATTTACAGGAATAGCTTTCCAGAGATTCCATTAACCTGTTCAATGGGCCCTTTTGTACCTCATTACGCTTTCGATCCGTGAAGTAAATCCCATAGATAATGTCACTTATAGTTGTCTAATCAAATTACTACAAACAAAATAGTAGTACCACTTTGAGGATTCCATTAACAAATAATTCATGTCTTCTTCTATGGGTTGCCTGATTCTCTCTGCTACTCCTGTTGACTGTTGCTTCTCAGCCAAAGTATTTTTGAAAAATATTCAATTTTGATTACAGAAAGAGGTTTCGAAGTTAGATTGGTGCTTTCAAATTGTTTGCTAGTCTTCCTCATAGTCATGATCTATGCTAGAATTGGCCTTTCTCCATATCAGTACATGTTCCCCTATTTTCTTCAGCTGCTCCATCGGTACCGGCTTCCTCAAAAAATCACAAGCACCATGGTTGATCGCTTTCAAAGCAATTTCTCTGCTTGAGTCTCCTGATATCACTGTAAAAGTTTATCCAGGATCAGAAGATAAAGAGAGCACGTCTTTTTTTTTTATTTCTTTTTATTTCTTTTGCTAGAATGACCATGAATCAAATGTTGGTCTATCATTATTCTTCTGTACCAAAAACATGTATAGAACTCAACAGGTAATTGTAGTAGTAATTTAAACTATAGTAATGCTATAATGGTGGTATCATTTCTACGCTACAAAATTTAATTTAGGCTCACTTACTAACAACAGGAAGGTCCATTCCAAGGCCTACTATTTCAAGCAGCTGGAAACCATCCATATTTGGCATGCGAACATCAGTTAGTACAATATCGAACTCTCCCTCATTCTGTCTAAGCATCTCCAATGCCTCTTTTCCACCTGTACATTGTGTTGCTGCATTGAAAAAAAAATAGTCAAATAATAATTAGGTTACCACTTTTAGAAAGATGCGATATATTAATCTTTTAGGAAATCAATCTCATGGTTGAGATAATATGGTCAAAAGGATTTCAAATCAGGTAAGATATTACCCAATATCTTGACTTGCCAATAGCACGTTTATCCTTTCTACAATTTGATTTTGTATGCACTCAATAAGTTCAGGTGGAGCCGTTTAAAGAGATAAACATACAAGAATGTGTTGATTTTTTTTAACATGTTGTAAGTTTGCTCCTCTGCACATCAAGTAAATTCCGATCCAGTTTGCTTGTGCCTGACAAGCTTATATTTCGAGGTGACAAACTTACTGAACAGATGAAGTTTGGTACATAAAGACTAAGGTAGAATTGGCTCAAAATTGTACCAGACCCAACTAAATTTGCTACATAACTTTTAACTTTAAAATCTTCAATTGGTTGATTTATCAGAATAAAGGAAAACAAAATTTGTAACAAGGAACACATCCAATCCACTACGCGTCTACGCTAAACTCACCTTTGTAACCACATTTCTTGAGCATCATGGAGACAACATTCAATGAAACTCTGTCATCGTCTACGACCAGTACTCTTATGCCAGATGGAATATCCTCCTCAAGAGCCAGGTCAGCCATATTACCAAGTTGATCCATTGTTATCATAATCAGTTCCCTTTCTTGGAATCGTTGAATTGCTGTGGTTTTATGGAGAGTTAAACAAGAGTTGGGGAGAGGAGAGCAAGAAGCCAGGAGGAGAACAACTCAGCAAGAAAGCTCTGTATATAGTACTTATATAACGGTCCTTGATAAATATCTCCTTAACTGTTCTCCAAAGATACAGCTAAAGTTTGCATATTTCGCACGATTCAGTCTCCTTAACTGTTCTCCATTATTTCAAGTTTAACAGAGAGTTTTTTTATTTTTGAAATATTGACTTAAAGTTCCTCCCTTAAATATTACCAGAGAGATTTTGTCAAAAATTTACTTTCCAAAGTTGATAACATCAGGATAAATGAGGAGGGCATAATACAAACCCAGCCGATTCAGTTCAATAAAATCTCTTGAATGGACTAAGTGTACACTTTTTTAAAATTGTTAACATTGTAATAATAAATATGAGAAATTATATCCATTGCTACATATCTGACAAAATATGTGTAAAGAATCAGCAGTGATACAGTGCAATACACTCGATTATCTTTGAGTAGATCTGACAAAGCATCATTAGTTATAGAGTATATTTGTTAGAATTTTGCACAATCCGTGCTAGAATCTTGAAATATGGTGACAGTCATGTACTTATGTACCAGAAATTGGATATATATTGAACTGCTCAAGTCCATGAAGGTGCTTACTGTGTCACAAGAAGATTGTATTTGTAGTATATCAGATAGGGATCATTAGATACTGTGTTAATCATTTTTTTTTCTTTAAAGATTGCCTAAGGTTTATGATCTTCTAGATGTACATGGTCTATAATTTTAAGCTAGAGAACGATGGAAGCTATTCTTCTACCGCGCAGCACCGACGGACGGTTCAGATTTTCTGCGTTGTAAGCTACGGATGGTCCAGATTTGATTCAGGAGTCTAATATTATAAAGTTTAGCTTGCACGAATCTCGATGCAAATCAAAGATTGAAATTTGCTGCGCTGCGCGGGAAAAGATCTCCTTCCAGAGAACGATATATGAAGTTTTGATCGTGATCGATGACTACGATTTTTCGTGAGCTATAGTTTTTGAACCTGACTAATGACTATATTTTTCTAGAAAAACAGTAGACTCGCTTGTGCGAGTAATTGTAATTTTGTCACAGACGCAAGGAAAAACAAGTCGAAATCATTATTCTTCTTATTTTTCTAGGCAAAACAGTACAGTCATTCTTTATCCGATTCAAACCGTTGAACGTGATCTTCATATTATAATTTTCTTAAAAATTGAATTTTATACCTTTTAAATTTTTTTACTGTTTTTAGATGAATAAAAAATCACTCATATAGAATGACTGAGAAATTGTTAGATTCTCTGTCTATCTAAAAAATAGCAAAAAAGTATAAGAGATGTAATGTTCGATTTCTAAAAATATTTCAATATGAAAATAATGTTCAATAGTTTGATTCTATCGTCTAAACTTCAAAATCAGAGATATAAATAAGAAATACAGGAAATATTTACTTTGCCGAACGCCATAAAAATATCTCAAATTATTATTATGTTGTGTCTGCAACTTATTTATTATTTTGTTGTTCAGTTATTTATTTATTTGATTATTGCGTGCACATGCACACATATAGGTTAGTTGTTTCTATTCAATTTATTTATTTAGCTGCGACTGATGTATGAGGTGGACGAGAATATTTTAGAATTCCTTTTTTGTATGACTTAAAGAAAATAAGAATTACATCTATAATTCTGATTTCAAAATTCAAAATTTTGACAACTATAATTCTATTTTTCTGCGTTCATCATTCAGACTAAACGCATGCGTTCACGCAGAAAAAACAAACAACAAAATGATTAAGTATGATGTAAAATTCCAAATCTGCGTTCACGTCTGAACGTTGCGTCTGAATGTTGCGTTCAAAAAACGTTGTGAACGCTATGTCTGGACGAACGTTCAGACGTGAACGGAAATTTCAAATTACTTTGTAATTTTTTGCTTTCTCAACTCGAGTGACCTCGATTTCTGAACACATGCGTCTAGAAAACACATTTGAATGTGAACACAACAAAAATAAGGTCATGACTATCAAAATTTTAAAACCAAGTGTCATGAATGTAGATATTATTTTTTTAGGATAGAAAAAATCAATATTTTAAGACAAAAAAATAAAGAAGTGAAATGGCCAAATTAATATTGTTATCTTAACGATTTTTATTACAAAGTTCACTAAAGTGCTCTCGAATTTTAATGACAAAAACAAAATGAAACGAAAATGAGTGAACAATATTATTAAGGAAAAAAAAATTATTTGTCATTTCAAAGTTGAAAAATCGGTCAAATGACACTACAAAGTAAAAAATTGACAAATTACTATTAAATTTCTAATGATATTATTTTACTATCATCATTTAAAATTAATTTAAAAACACAAAAACTTTCTAAACGCCTATATACCTGTCAGGTTTAATTTTTTTTATTTTGGTAGATGTGCGTCGAAGTGAAATAATTTTATTAGAAATTTAATTGCCATTTGTCAATTTTGAATTTTGTAGTGGCATTTGAATAATTTTCTAACTTTGAAATGACAAATAAAAAAATTTCCCTATTATTAATTACATCTAATTTGAATGATTACAACTCTCTGCAAATGAAGAAATACATTATAATTCCGAATAAGAATAACTGAGAGTATCTACTATTCTCATATCCGAAATATGCTGATTTTTTTCATAAATGTAACTTCATTTTCATCTCTATCCTTCATTTGCCAAATAAAATTTCATTAGACTAAAAACAAAGTAAAAAATAGTTTCCTTATTAGACATCCTGCTGACGGTCTATGCACCAAGTTTATTACAAGTTTTATTAAAGCAATATTCCCATCACAGATAACTTCGTCGTCTTCTTGATAAATCGCCGATCAAATTAGAACGCTTGAACCGATTTATCTTCTTCTTTCTTTCAGCCAAATTGACATAGACTGCTTCAATTTCGTCAAGATCGAGTACCAATTTAAAAAAGAAGGTATCTCAATGAAGTTTTTGTTCAAAAAACTGGTTGGCCGTGTAATTCGTGTGAAACTCGGATCGGCTCTGGCCGATTCCGACTCCACTCAGAATTGTCCGATTTTCGAAACCATGCTACCAAGCTTGTATATCTGATGAGGTTTTCGACTTGTATGTTTTCACTGTACATGATTAGTTCTTGAAATCTTGGAATGTGTGTGAAATTGATTGGACATATGGTCCATATGTACAAGGAAACATGGTAGGAAGGGTTTGGTTGCTTGAGACAGTCCCGATGAGGCAACCCACCTCGTAAGATCATATAGAACTAGTAAACTAACCATAGGAGGACTAATGGTGATGCCATTGCACTTTGCTTGTAAGTTTTGGGGTGTAGAGTAACAAGTGTGCATGTTTGGTGCCTCATTTATTCTGCTACAGTGCTATTGTAGTCTTGTTTTACTGATTTTTTTTAATCAGTTCAGGTCACAAGTATATCAAGTTATCAACTACAAAGAGGATAAAGATTTCTCTGCAATGAGCTTGGTGACTATTTGAACTTAATACCTACTGCTGGCCGGATATTTTGTTGGACTGGTTAATTTTCTTGAAGAAAGAAAGTCTAATATGAAGAGAGCTTCTCTAATCTGGCGCACAAAATTTTGATCTGGAAAACAAGTAGTGATTTTATCATAGAGGTTGGAAATATGCCAAGGGTGCCTGATCAGGTTAACAGATTTCAAGGACGAATCTGAGGGAGTTGACATGAAATTTCCTTGAACATGTTTGTGTCATCTGTGTATCTTAAAGCAGGAAGTGCCCCAATTGGGGAAGTGGAGGTGTATCCTTTGGGTACAAATTTAATCAGCCCAAAGAGAGAGTTTGAAATCTCATATTTTACTACATTCCACGATAAACAGTGCTCTCCACTTGGCGCTCTTCAAGCTTTTGGATCGTGTTGTTTGTGCTTCAAGATGGAATGCAAGGATGAAGCTGCAAAATTGATTTCAATTTACACAACTTGTCTAAAAGAGAAGCAGGTATACAAATAGAATGAATTGTCATTTCTGTGCTAAATACCAAAACTGTTGTCTTTTTTTTTTATTTTTTTCTGTGGTAAGAGAACAGTACACTAAGATGGTACCAGCTTTTTTATTTGCACAAAAGCACAGTATTTCACAATACAAAACCATTGCAAAGACCATTCAAAATAAGGTTTTATCCTTTTCTAATGGAATTAAATACCGGGTTACTGGTGTATACATGAGAAAGAAAATGTTAACTTGTCCGTCTATGCTTTTCAGACTGCTGTTATCCAGGAAGAGGATGACGACATCCACTTGGTTGCCATGAAGTCTAGAGAAAACCCTAGTACTGGTGGCACAACGCGTGCAAGCTTTTGGGGCTTCAAAGTTTCCCACAGTTTGTTCAGCACATGCCTCACCATGTTGAAACAGCGGTGCCTTGGTATTGTTTTTGGTCTAGACAATAATCTTATAGTTGTCAACACGAAGCACACTTTCAAAGATCAGATCAATTCACTCAAACAGAAGATTAGCTGTGAGAGTGACCCCTTCCGTGTATCTGACATGAAAGCTCAGATTGAAAGGTACTTAGACTAGTTACTATAATTGAGTACTGAATTTGGAAATGTGTTATACATTAGTATAAACTTCAATTGAAGAAATACTTATCTATTAACATAAACAGAGTCGGAGTTACATGTAGTAACAACGGGTGGTCAATTGACCCCCATTCTTCATCAAAACCTCATTAGTTTATATATTAGTTTCGAATATTTTAACTTTTAAGTGAAAATGTTATGCGCACATTGAGTTTGACCCTCATTTTACTACTGCAAAATTTTGAACTTTTTACCTCCTATATTTATTTAAGGAAAAAAAGAATCAAATTATCATAAAGATTTCCGTGCATATTAAATGCCCATTAATTGAAATCCTGCTTCTGTCCCTTGCACATAAAGCCACAAAAGTAAAATAACAAACAGATCATTGATTAACAACAAAATTAGGTACTAAGTAGTGGTATTTTTAGGTATAAGCAAGACCTGTTGATATTGGAGCAGTATGCAGAGGACGACCAAGTCGTTGACAATGGTTACACATACAAAGTACAGTTAGAGACGGTCTCAAGATTACAGCAACATTTGTCAAAGACCCGACCTGTTATAAGGTTGATGGACAGAGGCATTATCTTGACACGAATTAATCCATCGGTATTTTCTTTTCTTTTTTTGCCATATATTGCTTTATTCCCAAAATTACACGTAGCATGGTTCTTTTTTTCTTTTCTTTTTTTGCTCTCTCAAGTAATGCTAACTTGTAAAATGAAGGTTAAGTCAGGTAGAAAGAATTGAGTAAACCACTCCTTTCTTTCTTACTGGGTACCATGTATTTTATCAATCTACTATTCGTCTATTCCTGATAGCGATTGACTGGATGTGTACAGCCAAACAAAATCCTTCCCTGAAACTGATCCAAATCACCTACTCAGAGGACTCAGATCTGATTTTGTTGAAGAGATATTGGGGCTTGAGCCTAGGCTCCCTAATATAGAAAGCTTGGCTACAATATTTTCATCAGACTAATATTATGGGACTATTCCTCCAAAATTCTGGAATTTGAATCCATGTTTTATCTGTGTAGGTTTAATAGAATAACCCTGCATTTAATAAGGATAAAAACTTTTGGAACTAGTATAGTATGTCTAAATGGGTCGACATTTATATCCTTGAATATATTGTTTTTCAATATCTATGTAGAATCTATGGATCCAGCTGAAAGTCACGTGAAAGGTGATCTTTTGCAGCCATAGTCAATCAGCATGCTAGAAGGGATCACAAAAATGCACATTTCATGTTAATGTATCTTTGTTTTTGGCATAGGTTCACCTTAATATTTTCATATAGAATTGCAGATTATGAAATGTGATGCCCTCACTATTAATTGGATAATTAATCTTCCCAGCAGCAGAAGTCCTACATAACTTCTCAAGAAATGTTTTGTATTCTGAAAGTTTGTGAATATATTTAATTCAGTCTAAAAATAATAGTAAATGTGTATATGTTCAGCTTCAGCATACCATATGAGAAGCACTTGTGGCAGTACTCATAATGTTTTAGATACGACATGTTATAATTATATGATTTATATCCATGCAACATAAATTTTCTTCTCCCATCGTAACTAGGAATTACATTGTAAAGGTGCTTTTGAAAAACAAAGGTGCAGGTGTATTTGTCAAGTTTCCTTTCCCATAACACTTTCTCCTGTTTGTCAAGTCTTTGCAAAAAGCCTTGATACCTGGCTAATGTCTGTCTCAACACCCAAGTATGAGACAAAATTTGTTTTTCTAGCGGATGTATTAGAATATGGGGTGTCGAAAAAGGCTCTATACATCTATTAAGTAACAACGTACTTGAAGCATCTTTAATAATAGCTTCTTTTCACTTAAAAGAGTTTTTGTGCAATGACATCGAGGTAGAGATTTACAGTTAATCACACACACACACATGAGACCTGCACGGTCGTTTAACTGCAGAATTATATTTGCAAACCAACATTGTTGCATGGGACTGGTTGGTTGGGCTTTTCAAATATATTGAATTTACAATTTCTATTTATTTTCTTTGTTTTTCGTCTTTGTTTTTGTTTTGTAGAAAAGGGACACTAGTGTGTTTGTAAAGATAAGGCCAGGATGGGAGGAGATAAGAAGCTACCTAACACCCAGCGGGGACAAAAGACCTTTTGATATATATGTTTGTAATATGGCTGACCGTGACGTAACAATGGAACTGTGGCGGCTACTCGATCCGCAGTTTGAGCTGATAGCGTCAAGTCAGCTTCACCACCGAGTTGTGTGCCTCAAAGCCAATTCTAGGAAGTCGCTACAAGACATATTTCATTACAGTCAATGCCATCCCAAAATGTGTCTGGTGATTGACAACAGGTTAGAAGTCTGGGATGAGAATGACCAACCGAGGGTGCATGTGATCCCCACCTTTTCCCCATACTCTTCCCTTCAAGAAGAGGTGCGAATAAATTAGTTTATTCCTTTTTGTTTGCTGGTGGTGTTGTTTATTCTCTTTTATGTGACTTCACCTTGCACAATAATGCTGTTTTGGCTGAATTTAGGAAAATGGTACTCTACTTGATGTGAGAAATATTGCATCCAATGTTAAACAGAGCTTTTTCAGGTATGTGAAATCTAGGCCTTGTACATAATAGTGAAATCCTACTTGGTTAGCTCATTATCTATGAACATTGATCGCAGCCTTTGTGAATTAGGAATTTTGATGGTGTCTTCCTATCACAAATTGACGAGGCTTTTTATGAAGATGAATTTACTGATCTTCCATCTGGTCCAGATGTTGGCGATTATTTAACTTCAGAGGTAATTTAAAGAGTCAACCACTGCACGCCTTTTACTTTGAGGTGTTTATACCTGTTACCTGCATGTATACAGGATGAGAATGTGATGTTCTTATCTTTTAAGAGGATCCTCCTACCTTCTATGGATTGGCAAATGGTGAGGTTGATGAGAGCTTGAAGGTTATCTCTTTCAATTGATTCTTTGTCCCCTGACAAAGCTTTTCTATTCATTAGATAAATGGTTGAATAGAAAATGTTATACAATCTCTTCACTAGAAAAAGAAATGGGTACTGTTTTACAGTGGACCATACATAATTGTAATTACGAAGGCCTTACATGACTCATGTTACTGGTTGACAAGTTAAGTGAACCAGAATTCTGTAGTTTTGTCATTATCAAAATTCTGCTGCTGAATTCTTTTCAGGGTGCAAATATATCACTCATAGATGACAATAATGGCTCTGAGGATACAAGGCTTCAACAACATTATGGTGATGGATCAAATTTGGAACTTAAACCTGTTAGCCCTGGTTCAAGTGGTAAAGGGTCGCCTTATGCACCTGAAGATTGGCCAAAGAAGGGAGATGTGTGGACTTGGAGGGTTGGCTACAGGGTAGCAAGATCTGGCCACTGTATGGACAGGTACAGTACATAATATGTAATTGCAGTAGATTGTCTCGAGATAACAATGTCTACGGATATGATCGAATTGACAAGCCTGACCTAGACTTCACTGGTTGGTTTCTGTTAAGGAATTTCGTCCTGTGGGCAATTCTGGTTAGATCTGCTCAATTTAGTTTTATTTATATTTTGTGATACTAATGACGATAAATTTCCAATGAGCTTGGTAAGCCTGATCTGACATTTCACTGGTTGGGTTCTTAAGGAATTATTGACGTGCTGGCAGTTTTGGTTACATCTTCCTAACATAACTTGAATAAAATTTGTGAAATTAAGGACAATAAATTTTCAAGTAGCTTGGTAGTTCTGACTGCAATACATTGTTGTTTTTTGTTATATAAACCGAAAGGAGATTCAGATTTGGTTCGTATTAAAAAGAAACCAACGTGTTCAATCTTGAAGTGTCAAAATATAGATAAAATCGGCTGATCTGACTTGCTAATTAGGTTAGTTAATTATTTTGTGACTAGCAGCATTTTCATACTGCCAAGAAACCAATTTGTGAACAGTGACCTGAACATGACATCAATACATTGCCATCTCTTATGCATGGTTGGTTTTCCTCCAAATTGAACTTTTGTTACTCGTATATAAATGAAAAGTGCTGGCTGACAGGTACCTTTGTCCTCCAGAACAGTACACTAAAGGACGGTTGGTTCTCTCAAGTAGATTATCAGTTGAAGAATTTGTCAAAAAGGAGTTCCCTGGTGTTGATGTCAATTCCTTCTTTGCCAGTTTTTCTTGGAAGATACCTTGTAAAAGAGGAGGTTGCATTAACTATAAATACTTTGAACACTCCAATTTACCAGACCTAATTTGGATTTTTGCCAGTATACATTCTGTAATTCACATATTCAGGTATCCCTCGTATTGCAAGAAGCAAGCACTGCTCTTTGAATTATTTGCAATAACATGATCATGACAAAAATAAGGTCAAGCGAGACTTTTTAAAATTAAATTGCCTAAATATTCCAATGTGGTTGTTCATTTAGTTCAACTTGAGCCTTGGAAAAGAATGGGTAAATTTTATGGGAGGTCACTAAATTTTGTATCATATCCGTTTTTGATCACGAACTTTGAGTTATCTATTTTTACTCTCTGAACTTTGAAATATCTCCAAATTTAGTCACTTCTACATTGTTTTCACAAAAAACTTTACAGAAGTTGCCATAAATTACATATTTTTTCTCCTGAAATCTTCATAATACTTTATCTTTCAAATAGAGATGTCATGTAGGCCTATCAATCTTTTGTTAAATTTTTTTATTAAAACTATGAGAGTGTGCCTAAATTTGGAGATATATCAAAGTTCAGTGACAAAAAACAGATCTGATACAAAGTTTAGTGACCTCTCAGAAAATCTATCCTAAAAGAATTTATTACAGCTTATGTCAATTGTCAAGCAGGTAAAGCTCCAATAGGAATATGTTGGAAAGAGTTTGCAAATGTTAATTGTTATTTAAAAAGAATTTTCTAAAGTTTCTTTCTTTTATATATACAGGACCTTCAGGTTTAAGTAAAGTAAACAAACCTGTAACTGGACTTGCCAGCATGAAGCCAATAGCAAAGCCTGAACACGAACCAGAATCAGAACCAGAACCAAGACCAGAATCACAAAATCCCGAGGGAATTTGCATGGCATACAATAAGACCTGCAACCTTCGAAAAACACAGCTGGAGCAAGCCGAAATAAAATCAGAATGGGAACCGTTTCCTTGTGACATTTGCTGCTCAGAACCTGGCTTCTGCCGTGAGTGCTGCTGTATCCTATGTAGCAAGGCTGTTGATTTGAAACACAACAGTCATACAATTATCAGGTGCATGGCCACAGTAAATGGTTCATACATATGTGGGCATGGTGCACACATTAATTGTGCTCTCCAGTGCTTCTTGGCTGGTACAGTTGGGGGAAGCATAGAGCTGGATGCTGAGTATTATTGTCGGCGGTGTGACAATAAGATGGATTTGGTGCCACATGTGGCCGAACTTTCTAGGGCTTGCAGATTGGTTGGGTCCAGGGAGAAGGTTGAGTCGGTTCTGGATTTGGGGTTGTGCACTTTATCGAGCTCCAGACGTGCAGTAGCAAGGAAACTACACGGTCATATCAATTCTGCCTTGAGCAAGGTAATTAAAAGAACCTCATCGATCTCATTTGCAAATTACTCGAGATCTTTTATTATACTTGCGACTGACATCCAACATCTTTTAGTTGTTTACAAAACTGAACAAGCTATGCTATAGTTAATAACCATACCCTCGTCTCTATTAAGTCCCCTTTCTCATAAGGCTATATTACTAGAAGATAAGCAAGTTTCGAAGTTGTTACGGTTTTAATTTAACCTTTAATGTCTTGGAAGGTATAATGTTCTCTGTCAAGTGCATTTATGAAGAGTGATGAATGTTTCTTTCACAAACCTTTTATTGGCAGGAGCCTTGATTATTTTTTCTCTATTTTTCTGCTTTTAAATTTATACCTTGTAGAGATGTCACCTGCTATTTCTGGAAACAATAAGGCCATGTTTGGCTGTCAAAGTTTTGTTGGGTAATGCACGGAATTTTTTCTCAATATGAAAGTTTTTCCTTCTAGTGTTCGGTAGCCTGTTTCTTGAATTGGAAATGGGTCCAACCGTCCAAGTCAGGTGCGGAGCTACACCCAAGCAGGGTGGGTCAGTTGACCCACCCTGTAAAAAGTTTTCAAAATTGACTATGTATTTGAATTTTTTTTAAAATATGCCTTGTAATTTAGAAAATTTTCAAAAATATGCACTATTTTGAACCACCTTGGAAAAAATTGTAAATTTTGAATTATCCTGACAAAAATCCTAATCAGCTCCTGGTCCAAGTTCCCTTGAAAAAGCACAAAAACAATTGATTCCCATGGGAAAAAATAATTCATCCAAACTTAATTTTTGTTTTCCCAAGAACCATATCTCTCTTTGGGAACTCAGAAATAGGAAGTATCCCAACCCAAACCCACAGGGCTAATTTCCCAAAAGAAAAAGCATCACCAAACAGGCCCTAGAAGTACTCTGTCCTTGTTTCCTCATGTGACTTTGAAAGTAACAAAACTGGTACAGGACCTCATTGGGATAGTTTTTGGTTAGGAACTCTCAACTAGGCGACGATTGACCAATGTGTATCGATCATGCATTTCTAGAGTTAATTATATTGATATCTAGTACAGATTGTGGTTTTCTTCTTTTTCTTTTGGAAAAAAGTTACCAAAGGTAGCTTGCTAACTTCCATTTCTTTTGAAGAGACATTATTATTTTCTTTCAATTTGAGCTGGTATGAGGGTTAGCTTAAGAACTTTGAAGTTTATTAATGCAAAGTACCACACATTGTTTAGGCAATTGAGCAAAATCATTCATTTCAGATTTGTAGAGTTCTTTTTTTCTTTTTAATATTTAACAGCTTATTGCCTGTAATTTCAGATAAAAAATGGGGCTCCGCTTGATGAAATATTCAAAGAGAACTGGATATCATTTACGGACATCTCAGGTTAGTATAATAATTTGACACTAATGCAGGTAAATTTGATATGTGGTATTCTGTAGTCATACAACTAGTTTAAATGTTGCATCTTTGATTTGATATATACAAGCATCATGTACGTAGGAAATTGTTTCATGGCAAATATATGATTGAAAACCGATTATTTCAATATTTCTTAAATTAAAAGAAACTACTTTCTGGCAGCACCTCTTAGTAGTACTGAAAGCAAAAATCACATAATTTTTAAATAAATGAATACTCACATGGTAATTTACATTCTATAGGTCCTACTCCAGCCACAACTTTGCAAAACGAAGATCATACAAATAAGGAATCTCCTCTGGACTCAAATTTCTTGGATGTCCTCCCTTGTAAAAGGAAAAGATATGATGATGACAACACGGTAACAAGGGCATCAAAAAAGCAAGAGAATCTTGGAAACGTCCGCATTCCTGACTCTCCATCCCTCAGTTTTGATTCCCCTCTAGAAGCAGAAAGAGAGGTCAACCGTGTGCTCCTTGAATTGAAAAAATCACAAGGGTACAATATGGTAGAGGAGAAGATTCATTCACAGAAAGACCACCTCTTTGGATTGTATCAGGCCCTAAAAGCAGAGAAATCTGACTTGTCCGACCCAATAGTGCGCCAGTTCACCGGTGCTGAGACCTACAGTGCACTTGTTTCTAGTATTAATGCTAGGGCTGACGAGGTAAAAAAAGAAGAGAAGAAATTGCAAAATATGCTGAATATTGTGGAAAAGTTTGTGCAATCACACAAACTGCTAATGGAGCACTTTGCAGTTGCTGCATCTAGCATGGTCTCTGACCAGAAAACACTTGATTGTTGATCAAAGTTTTGTAGTAATAGGCATTGATAGAGATCTAGGTTCTTTTAGTTAAAATAGCTGCTGCTAGCTAACTTTTATTCAGTTTTTTTTTCTTTTTGCAAATATCAATTTTCACCACATTGGTTAGTACTTCCTCTTTTTTGTACACGACCATATGATTCAAGCTTAATGACTTCTGTCCTTGGAATTCTTCTTAGCTGTGCACGTAAGAGGATTCCATCTGTCACTGAGAGCTCTGGTAAATGGCTGAAAAGATACCACTGGTAAATGTTTGTAGCCTGATATTACAAAGTTTGATCTGTATTTGCTTTGCAAGTTGAGACGCCTTAAATATGCAACACACAGCCTCCGTTGTTGGGGTAATTTCAGTGAGATGACAACTTAATTCAAACAGGCTAAAAACGACAAAAAATGTTCAATAAAGGTAGGAATCTCTAAAAATGGTACAGTCATCATAATGTTTTCCCAAAAACGTGTAAAAAGTTGAATATATATATATATATATATATATATATATATATATATATATAAAATTTGATACAAGTATCTAAATAAATATGATCGATTGCAAATTTCATTTCATTAAATGAATGATAAAAAGATGTCATATTTTTTATTATTTTTTGTGTATATTATATATGTATAAAGAATTGATTATGTTGTACTTGTCCAATATTAAAATGTAACTCATTTTTATTGGTTAGATGTCAATGTATGGGCTGCTAATTCTCCTATTTAGTACTTCGCATTTTCATTAAAAACTCAACTCAGTCGCATGTGATTCGTAGCTGCTCCTATGTATCCAAAATGTTCAATAAAGACTGCGCAACATGTTAAATTATAGAAGCAGGTATCGCGTTAGGATTAATTATTTTCACGATCTTGATAGTACATTTTAATATATAAAGATAATAAATTAAAAACAGAAAATATAATAAAATATATTCTGAAATTAATTTCACACTTGTTATCATTTCATACTTCCATGTCTCCATAGAAATCCATTAAACATGAATCAATATAAATTTCATGTAATTCTAGTGGTTTGACAAAGCATCAAATAATACTAGAATTACATTAATTTTGAATGGAACAATTTATATGTTTAAGAATATATATATATATGAGAAGGGATCCGTAGCCTTCATTTTTTTTGTAGCCTCCAGTAGCTACCGCCATAAAAACCAATAAAAATCGTCGATTCGGAGCATTGAAAATATTCTTTATACTAACATAAACTTGAAGACCAAATTTTATATTTTTTGACTATTTTATCGGACGAATTGAAAATTGAATGTCTGTAGATCGTTAGATAAATACATTTTCAACTCCTCTGATAAAATAGTAAAAAAAAATCAAAAAAAAGTAAAATTTAGTCTCCAAGTCTACATTAGTATGAAAAATATTTTCAACAGTTCGAATCGGTCATTTTCATTGGTTTTGATGGCGGAGACTACCAGAGGCTAGAAAAAAAAGGCTACGGATTCCTTCTCTCTCTCTCTATATATATTTAAAATTGCTCCAAATTTATAAACAATAGATCGTCAAAAGTGTAAAATAACCCATAATCACGTGACCCTCTAATTAATCGAGATGTTTTCAAATTTATCAAAAATAAAAGCCTATTAATGAGGAACAACATCGCACAAAAAAAAGATAATCACAAATTTTACTCGGTAGATTACTCCGCAACAGCATAAATAAATCAAACTATGCTTACTAACACCCGAGGATAAAGCATTTTGTTAAAAGTTTAATCAAATCCAGAATATACACCATTATCACGCAAAAGCCTTTTCTCTTCCTCAACATAATTCTTGCCTCTGCTGGCCTGCCCCAAATCCCTCTTCCTCTTCTCTTTTTGAGAAAAGGACTTATCCTTTTCCCTCTCTTTCTGATTTGCAACATGGAGTAGCTTCTCTCCCTGCACCAGAGCAGCCCTAGTGCGTTCTCGCTCCTCATAAGACTCAACCGATTTGTCTTTGTCACCATTTTTGTTTTCACTTTTTCGGTCTTTACCTGTGGACCAAGACCAGTCAGGTTCTTTTTCAGGTACCTTGGGAGGGGGGACTTTAAGCACAGATGGCCCACCTCGGTACCCATGCCGGCTTAAAGCATCAAAGGCGAGCTTCTTTTGTCTTGAGATAGCTGCCACATTCATAAAATTCTTTCTGTCATAATAAGAACAACACTAGCACAATGCATTCTATTGTACGGACCTAATTTGGATGGATATTTTTCAATTCACAGAAGCATTACAATTTTTTATAAAAAAAAAATCCAAACTATAAGAATCCCAATACTAACATCCAAATAGTTCAAATAAGAAACAAAAATCTTAAAATCAATTACTTGGCACTTCTAGCATAGCTGGCATTAGTAATCAGTCTATAGGGCAAGTTAACCTATACAATCATCCGTAGCATAGCCAATAGAGTGAATCACAAAATAAGAAGGAAAGAATCTCCTATGGGAAAATGGGATCGATATATGAATGATAAAATTCATCACTAGCCCAAATTTTTGCTAAAATTAAAGGAGAGGTTGTGAGCCTGTGTGTTTCTTCCATCAACCACACAAGGGCCTCAGCTTTGACTGGATGAATGAGGTCATCAAGTCGGATGCCTGAGTTATCATCTGGCGACCCCTCTCTAAAGCGGTCCCACTGTCTCAGTTGGAGGTTTGTTAGGTAGTGCAAAGGCTGGTGGTACAAGGTTTTCAGTGAGTCAGCCAGGCCTTGCCAAGATGTGAATGGCACCTGGGACTCATTCGCAGAGGGTATTGGTACGTGCTTCATGTATGCTTGGTACATTTCAGCCTTACGTATCAGTGTACCTGTTGTGTTTGGTTGGGGAATTGGTGTGAATTAGTTTTCTTCTTTCTTACTCCTATAAAATATTTCATTTAAGGAATCATTTTTAGAGTTTCAAACTAGCAGTTCCCAGTTTTGGTACTAACTAGGAACTACTAACTAGCTACGTGAAAAATAACAAGAGGTATTAAATCCAAAGCTTTTAATCTATGACATTGTTGAATTATAATTAACTTCATTCCAATTTTGCTTATTCCAACTTACCATAGATAAGAAATGCAATCTCAACTGATTTTAGGTATAGTTGATTGAAGAAGTATCACAACAAATGATGACCTGGAGTCGGTTTTCACTGTGCCAATAGGAATTTATTCTAATGAAAACTGACAGATTTTCCCCAAAAGATTTTTAATGGCTAAAAACTGTTGGAACTTAAAACCCTAATTATGCCAAAAGAGGACAATGCTCTTGAAACTCAAAACCCTAAAAAAGGCCAAAATAGAAGCTCTTGAAACTCAAAACCTAAATAAGAGGGCAGAAAGGACACTACACTTGAAACTCAAATAAATTCTTCCATTGCTTATCGCGTTATCCCATAGAAAAACCGCCTCCTAACTCCCAAGTTTTTACAATTATCATAATTCATACACAACAATCAATAGATACCATATTGAGAAGATAATTCTTCGATCTTACTAAAATGTAAAAGCGATTAGAGTTCCTAAGGCTACATACCCCGAGATTCTTTAGCTGGATTAGGCAGTCCAAACTTATTGCCCTTCGCCGTAACATTGTCGTCGGAGTCAGAATCCGACGAATCGTCAGACGACACATCACCAGGCTTCTCCAACTCAGACTCAGCTGCTCTCTTCATGCCGCTCTCTTTCTTCAACTAATTACAAGAAAAGATAAATACGGCGCATGTTAGAAAATAGTTCGAGCAAGATACTCGGCTCTGATTTTGAAAACAGGGATTTGTACTGATTGAGATCGAGCGAGAGAGAACCTTTGGCACAGTGGTTGAGAAGAAGCCGAATAACACGACGATCTGTTTCTTGCTCCAATTTTTCGTTTTTTGGATATTCTCCGAACTTTTGTTCAGTTTGCAAACTTCGCCTCCCAGCTTTTGATTGTAATAAAATTGAACTTTCGGTTTTGTTTGCAAACTTCTCCTGATTCGAACAACTTAGGGTGCGTTTGAATCATATCATAGTTAGTGTAAAAACAGTGCTATCTAGATTAGTGGTTGAAATTGTGGTTACTTTTTGCTATCTAGGTTAGTGCAAAAATAGTGCTAATTTTGTGCTATCTAGGTTAGTGAAAATGTTGTTTGGATTGCACATTTGGAGTAGTGATAGTAAGTTAATAAATAATAAATTATTTTAGTTTTTTAACGATAATAATAATAATAAAATAATAAAATATTGATATCAATTTATAATATATAATAATACAATAATAATAAATGATAATAATAATAATAATAAAATAATGATAATTACAATAATAATAATAAAATAATAAAATAATGATAATTACAACATAATAATAATAATAAATTAATAAAATAATCATAGTTACAATAATAATAATAAAAATAATAATAATGACAATTATAATTATAATAATACTAATAAAATAATAATGACAATAATAATAATAAAATAATGACAATTAAAATAATCATAATAAAAATAAAATAATAATAATGACAATTATAATAATACTAATAAAATAATAATGACAATTAAAATAATAATAATAATAATTATTATTATTATAATAATAAAATAATGATAATTACAATAATAATAATGACAATTATAATAATACTAATAAAATAATAATGACAAATAAAATAATAATAATAATAATAATTATAATAATAATAAAATATTAATGACAATTATAATAATAATAAAATAATGATAATTACAATAATAATAATAAAAATAATAATAATGACAATTATAATAATACTAATAAAATAATAATAATAAAATAATGACAATAATAATAATAATAATAAAATAATATTAATGAAAATTATAATAATAATAAAATAATGATAATTACAATAATAATAATAAAAATAATAATAATGACAATTATAATAATACTAATAAAATAATAATGACAATAATAATAATAAAAAAATAATGACTATTAAAATAATAATAATGACAATTATAATAATAATAAAATAATGATAATTACAATAATATTAAAAGAAATAATAATAATGACAATTATAATAATACTAATAAAATAACAATGACAATAATAATAATAATAAAATAATGACAATTAAAATAATAATAATAATAATAATAATAATAAATAATAATATCAAGATGATGATTACAATGTAATAAAATAATAATTTTGCTAACCATGACATGTGCTAATTTGCTAATCCTACCATTTTGTTGGATTAGCAAAATAGCACTAACCAACACTACTCACAACTTACTAAATCATGTTTGGATCACATTTTTGTGTGGATAGCAACCCCTATCCATGGTTAGTGCTATTTTTGGTGATCCAAACACGCCCTTAGTAACTAGTAATTATAAGCTTACTGTCTTAATTCTATCTAGTTTAGTGATAAAAGCATTAAACTTTTATGAAAATTGAAATTGAAATTTATTTTTTAATTTCTTTATAAATTTACGGACAATGAATAAAAAAAATTATAACCTTCTCTTGATTCGAACAACTTTGTAACTAGTAACTATAAGCTTACTGTCTTAATCCTATCTAGTTTAGTGATAAACATTAAATTTTTATGAAAAGTCTGAAATTTAAATTTAATTTCTAATTTCTTTGTAAATCTACAGACAGTGAATAAAAAAAGGAAAAAATTATAACCTTACTAGCAGCTTATTTATTATTTAATTTATTTTAATAATACAATGCTCTAAAATATAATTGCATGTTCATATTTAAAATAATATGTTTATGAATTTTTAGCTTGCAAAAGTTTATAATATTTTAAAATAGATAGTTAACTAATTATTCATAATATTTTTTTTATAATTCTCTCTTTGTTTTGTATGATTCATTTGTTTAAAAGTTAATTAAATGATCACGGCATACTATATCATAATTTTTTTGATGGATTTAGTTTTTGATTTTTAAAGGTATAATTATTTATAATTTTTTAATATCAACTTTTAAATAATATTCATGGGTTCACAATATTTATATTTTTATATATCAGTAAACTAAATTTGAATGATTTATAAATTATATATTTCATTAAAATAAAATGATAAAAAATAAAAATAGAAATAACTAACATGTTATGCATTATGAAATTTTAATTAAAGACCATTTTTTAAGTTACTATCACTTTGCAAATTAAATGCATAAAATATCTATTTTAATATTATATTATATACAGATATTTAATCATATCGCCACTATTAATAAGTTTGCATGTTCAAGCTCTATGCTGGAAAGAAAAATTGGACATCTTAAAAGAACTGAATGTGGAAAATTCTCTCTAATTTAATTAGGGCTTTACCAAAAAAAAAAAGATATTCTGATCAGTTTATAATTAAAGTTGAGCATTATACGATAAATGAGATAGAAGACTCATTGACAATGATTACAAAGTTTAGTATCTAAATTTAGAAGTTCAAGAGCCAAATTATATTTTTTATAAGATGTGTTTGAATGGATGACTAAATTAACATGAGTGAGTCTCTTTGAACAAAAAAGTTAAACACAAATTAATTATAATTATTGATTGTCATCAATAATTATACAGATTAATTTTGCATTAATAATATAATTAAGATAATTTTGATTCATATCAGAATTAGTCAATAGTCAATCGTCCTCTTTGAGAATGTAAGAAGGTCGTACTAAGCGTTAAATAGGCTCGTGTTGCAATAATATCTCTAGTTTTAAAATTCAAATGACCGATTTAAACCGTTGAATTTGACTTCTATATTGAAATTTTGTTGGTGATCAATTTTTATTTTTTATTTTTATAGAAAGATGTAAAATCATTTGTATTGAATAATTCACGGATCGTTAGATTAGCAACTTTTGTACCTCATATAAAAATAATAATAAAAATCTAAAAATATAAAATTTGATCGCCAAGAAAATTTTAATATAAAAACATAGTGATTTGTATCTGAACTTCAAAATTAAAAATATGCTTATAAAGTGCGAATGAATTATACTTTGTAAAACATTCTAATCAACTCATCCATCGAGAAACCTTTTTATCGTTAAAATTGAGCCAAACGATAAACGCGCGTCAGAATTTGATCCTTCTTTATTTATATCACGCATATTACATGATAATATCGACTTCTAGTTTACAATTAATTAAATTAAAAAGTTCCACTCTAAAAAAAAAAAATCTATTTATTTAAAAAACCATAAATATTCAGAAGCGTTGGTCGTGTTATCGCTTGTGTCGGATGATAAATTGGATGAGAATTTCGAAAATAGAGTTTCACTTTAGTTTCCGAGAGGGCATTTTTAGACACGTCGACGCAAATAGGTCAATCCAATAAGCAGTTGCCACGTGCGCCTCTCTGACAACGTGGGATGCTATTATAGAAAAGAATAAAAACAAATCCGGTTTAAGTGGACCGTCCATTGCCGACCAGAATCGAATCGACCGGTGACTGCACAAATTTCGTTCCCGAAGCATCATAGACTCAGTAGAAGATTTCGTTTCCATTTTTTAATACAGGCTCCGGGTCTTCGACCATAGAAAAGTTAGAAACCAAGCTTCGGAGGAATCTAATGGCGCCCGGTAAAAATCAATTTTCTTGAGAAAGAGAGAGATAGGGAGGGAGGGAGAAGAGAAGTCGAAGAGTGAGAGAGATAAGCAGATAGAAAGGTCATGGCAGCGCCGTTCTTCTCCACGCCTTTCCAGCCTTATGTGTATCAGGTGTATAATTGTTCTCTTATTTAGTGTTACTTTATCGAATTATGGTGTGATTTCGTCGTATTTACTGGGAACTGTTTGTATCTGAATAGCAAATCCTCGGATCTGGATAGATTTAGTCAAATCACGGTAAGTAGTTTTCCTGACGGACTGTGTCACTTCTGACCAAATTTTTGTTGTTTCGAAGCTCCTTTATTTTCGCTCACACAAAGGAACTGTTCAACTAGAAAAACCTGCTTTAATTTACGGACATCTTCTGAATTTCTGGTTCAATATGAATTGGTGATCTCAGATCCCAATTTTAAGTGGAACAAGATAAAAACTTTCTTTTCTCTCTAAGTTGAGTTAATCTGGTTATCCATCAGAAGCGTGGCTGATTTAACCCCATAATTGATTTGCTAAGAAAGCAGTACCACAATATATTTTTTTCTTTCGTTAAGCAATGTTTTTAATCAGTTTAGTTCAGTTAGGGGAGAAGCAAAAATTGAGATAATGTCCTTAGCTTTTTATGGGGAATTACTCTATTTTGTACTCCTGTTGGTTGACTGAAGTGCTGCTTATTAATATTAAGGCTGAAGTAATTATCTCCATCATATTTGCCCTCTTATGTTCATGAGTAGAAAGTTCCTTTAGTAGACTCTTTTCCCCCCTTTTAGCACTAACTTATTTTTCAAACATTGCATCATTCACATAATGTTTGCCTTTTTTTGGTACTAGAGCCAACAGTCAACAGCTACAGCCTTTCAGATACTCGGTGGAGACTCTCAGGTTGTTCAGGTATTACAAACATAACCTTCGTCATTTTTTGTGTGGAACAAATGAACATAACCATTTTCAAACTTCGAGCTGATTACATTTTTGTTTAAAATATGTTTTGGTTTACTTTTCAGATAATGCTAAAACCTGGGGAGAAGGTAACATCTAGACCAGGTAGGGCTTCATCTTTGGTGCTTTAAAGCTGATTTCGTGATATATTAAACTTAAATCTCTTTACATTTGTAAACAACACCTGATATTTTCCTTATAAAGCAACCAACAGCCAACATGCCCATCTGTGTGTTAGTTTGTTTGCAAAGTTTCATTAAATTTGAACAGTATTGCTCCTACCCTAGTGAGCACTCTTTTACCTGATAAGTCCTCTTGACTGCAACATAAGCATGAGCCTCATTGATATGTGTTTTCTTTGATCTGGAAACAGAATGTTATGCTATCAGCTATCACATGATATGCAATTTCATCGTCAAACTAAAAGGGCGTAATATGATGAGGAAACAAAATCTGGTTACTGTTCGTCTAAATTCTAAACTGAATTAAAATGAACTTATAGCTAGTTTATATTTTGCTATAGAAAACACCAATTATATAATAGGAAAAAAAGGAGGGAAGCTCAAAGATGAAGCGATAAATAACATCTTGAATTCTGAAAAATTGATCAGGCAGTGTGTGCTACATGTCGGGTTCTGTTAAAATGGAGAATGTTTATGTTGGGGAAAACGATGGTGGTTTGTGGCAGTGGCTTTTTGGACGAAGCATTTCTAGTGTGGTTTTACTAAATCAAGAAAGTGATGGTTTTGTTGCTATAGCTGCTCCTTCTCCTTCTAGGGTTCTTCCAATCGACCTTTCTAATTTCAATGGAGAAATCCTCTGTCAGGTATATAGTTCTGCTATTTTTTCTTTCAATTTTATAAGCTTTTCTGTTTAGGAGTAATCTTTTGTAAATTAGAGCCATATTTGCTTGCAAACATGTAGTACCTCTGAACATTTCACATATTTATGACTAAAACCTAGTATATAATGGGTTTGTGGCACCAAAATGTTGAAAATTAAGAAGCTATACATTCAAAATAACTTTATTACAACTATACTTTTCATCTTGAGTCATGCAGATAACAAATATAGTGTATAAATTCTCTTTGGTCCATCAGATGAGCTTTTATTTTGAAAAATGATTGGGATATTAATTTTCTCAGCAAATTTTCTATTCATTTGGTCAAGAAAATTAATTACCAGGGAATTTAATTTCTCCTGTTTTTCACTATAATATCATTACTCATATGGGAATCAAAAGAGAGGAAGCAAAGTGTTATATCTAATCCATAATAGGTTTTTGGAAAATGTAAGTTTCCTATTTCTTATAGTTAGTTTTTATTTTATTTTTCCTTTCTTTGGGGTACAGTTTTTGCTGAAAATCACTTCCCTATAACTTTCAAATGCATGGAACAGATTGGTTGCTTGCATCAGTCACTTACTAGAAGTACATAATTTGTAATGTTAGTGAACTAGAGTTTCTAAACAGTTGATCAGTTGAAAAAGGAATTTTTTTTTATTCTGAGAATCCCAAAATGTTGGGATTCTTGGCTGCCAAAGTTAGTTGCTGGTACGTACCACTATACTGCTTGGTTTAAGCTTATGTTTTTTTTCATTATAAGTTTTAATTCGATATTTTGTTGCTTCTATAATTAGTATTTATATATTTTTTATTATAATAATTGAACAAACAGACTCAGATAAGAAAACAAACTTCTCTTCTCTTTTTGTGATTTTCAGTCAGATGCATTTCTTTGCTCGGTAAATGATGTGACAGTATCAAGTTCCATTGATCCAAGAGCACGCAATATTGAGCTTGGTGCTGAGGTGTTTCTCCTTTCGTTTTATCTTTAGTTCTAACTTTTCAATAAATTGACTTGCAAGAGGTCTTTACTAGATACTTCACATTGTTTGCATTTAAAGATATTTCTAGTTTAAAGGGCTACATATAGGATACAATGAGGATTAATATGCAGATACGAAGGAAATTGTACTGGTTTTAACTTTACTAACAAAATTTGCAGGTTATACTCAAGCAGAAATTGAAGGGTCAAGGCCTGGCTTTCCTTGTAGGTGGTGGTACTGGTAAGAAATTTTTAACCTTTTCCTTTCTATTTCTCTAATTTTACGAACTGCCACAAATTCACTTTTTATTCATATTTCAGTTTGAAAGAAATACCAAACTGTTGATCTTATTCATTACAATGAGACTCCACATAATTTGATATGTATATTTTTTTAGTTCATTTGATACTAGATCAAGGGGTCAACAAATGAATGGATCTAGTTAACTATGATGGCTTGATTTTGATACATTCATTTGTTGACACCTTGATCTAGTATCGAATTAACTAAAAAAATATGTAAATATATATGTGGATGCATCTCTCATTGAAATGAAAAACATAAATGGTTTGGATTTTTCATTGAACTTCACATTTTTTAAATATGGATCAGAAATTGAGTTTGTGGCATTTTGTGGCACAAAAACTTGTGGCGCTGGAACCCTTCTCTATTTTAATATAGTATATGAATTTTTTCTTTTGTATATTTTTAGGCCAGAAATAAAAAAAAACATTAGAAAGAAAATAATGACAGTAAACATCAAACTGTTATGGGGGCTGTTAAACGTATCTGATTTCTCTTACTTATTTCTTGGACAATTTTGTGAAATACCCTTCTTTCCAAAATTGCTGTTCAAAATACCCTCTCTTAAAAATGTTTGATGGATTGCCCTTGTGGGCCCCACAATTTCCTTACCATTTCTCTTCCTCTTACCCTCCTTTCCTTTACCTTCAGCTTACTTCGTTTCTTTTATCAATTACAACTGCACAATTGAGTTTAACATAACATTATCTTTTCTTTTATAAAGCGAGGCTCTTAACGTGAATGTTCATTTGTGATTGTACACATTTATTCGATGCTTTCAATACCTTCAGTAAATTTAACAAGTTAATAGACAATCTAACAGCTTACAGTGAAGTCAACCTATTCTGTTTTATAACTAGCTGCTGGTCAAACTTTGACAATTCTAATAAAATTCTACAGTAAAAAAAGATGTCAGATTTGGAACAATGGGAAATATTGGTCTATTGCTGCCGAATTTTTTTATACTTTATCTTTTGCTTAATTTTATTTGTATTAATAATTCTATGGGGTTTTCATGTTAATTGCGACATGATAAAGAAGAATATTACCTTCTTGTATAGAATGGGTGCTAACCCTACATATTATATGTGTAATTATTTAGTTTCAAGCTGGGTCGGTGGTATGTTTATTGGCTTATTCATTTGTAAGCTCGATTAGAACTAGAACCGACTAAATTGGACCCAATAAAATTTCATATGGTACGATATAAAAATACAAAAATATTATATTATTCATATATTTATAAATTGATATTTTATATTAGACCTGAATATTATATATACGAACCTAGCATTATAATGATTACGATATGATTTTAATTGATATTAGTATATCTGTTCCAAATATGAACTGGACACAATATTCATATAAATGTTTGAGGTAATTCCAATACAATTTAAATTAATTAAAATTTAGGGTATACCACATGAAAATAATAACCAAAAAATGAAGAAAAGTAATAATATATTTAGAACTAAGGTCAAGTAGTGTCATGACCATTATAGTAATTAAATATGATTAGTTCAAAATAAAACAAGAGAGGTGCTTTGTACAATAAATTTTCATGGTTAACAATGAGTTTGTTAATTTCTTGGTTCTATTTTTAAAAGGAAATGTAGAAATGCTCAATGAGTTTGTCCATATAATCAAATTTCCAAGTTGTTGTGTTAATAAGATAATTGCCGTGTCGATATCCGCCCCCTCAATAACCTTGGTATGATATAATACGTGTTTTGGTTTTCAATAGTGCCTTAGTATGACATAATAAGTGTTTTGGTTTTCTTTTATGATTTTTACTTTCAACTTGACCATTGCAGCAGAGCTTGATTACTTCTTCCATCTGTAATTTCCATCATGAAAATATTTTTATCTTCCTTTTAATTAAAATTTTAAACAGGCGCCTTCAAATAAAACGAATAAAAAAGGAATTGATATAAAAGGAACGGTAAGTGGAGGTAAGGAGAATGAGGGTAAGGGAAAGAGTAATGAACTAATGACTAATGAGAAGGAATTGTGGGGCCCACAAGGGCGATCCAGCAAATATTTTTATGGGAGGGTATTTGGAACGGAAATATTGGAAAGAAGGGTATTTTATAAATTTGTCCCTTATTCTTGGTTTCAGTGGCACAGAAAATCTTGGGAGTTGGGGAGATGCTAGTTGTAGATGCCCCTAGCATTGTAGCAGCAACAAGTACTATCAGCTTCCAGTTGAAGAATTCCAATCCGATGCGAAGAGCATTTGGGGTCAGTCAAATACAAAAGTTTACCCTATGAATGTACCCATTAAGTTTTCACATGGTCTGAGTAATCTTCAATTAATATGGATCATTTATCAATAATAATAATATTCTGGATCAGCATTGGTTTCATCTCAGTTAAACCCTTAACCTTCCCCTGATTGAATATGCCTAAATATAGCTCGGTTTTTAACTCGAAAAAAAAATTGTGGAACTTGTAGGGGGAGAATCAACTGATGGCGACTCTTACTGGGCCTGGTGTTGTTTTCATCCAAAGCTTACCTTTTCATCGCCTTTCTCAGCGTATAGCCAGGTATATATTTGAATAAAGAAGTCATGAGTAATGATGGAAAAGTTAATAACCAAACATGCTATTTTTGTGATATTTTGTGAAGCTTTTGTATCTTTTAAGTGACAAATTCATTTTCCACCTTTGCATGAATTGTAGGACGGTTGCTTCACCAAGCTTGCGGGATAATCCAAAGTTTATCATACAAATCGCAATGTTCTTCTTTCTTGCCTATGTCATGATTGTATCTTCAATAATTTTAACAGATGTTTAGCTAAATCTTCAATACAAATATTTGCTGTGTTCCATAATTATTCTTTCCTATCTTCTTTTTTGTTTCTTTGGAAACATTTTTTCAATCATAGGATTAGGCTTAGCATTGTCATTGTAGATGCTTCTTTTAATAAAATGAGGATAGTCCTGCAGGTGAAAATAACCATTTGGTGCTGATATCCCAAGTAAGTTTACAGAATTTACCATGAACTAATTTTTGAATCACGACTGATTTCTCATTGTGGTTACATGAAATGTTTCCAACTGCTAAATAGTATAACTAAGCTTTTTGTAGTGTGTTGTTCTTTTCTTTTATTTTAAATGGACCGTGTCTCTTCGCTTTACTTATCGAGATCCTTTTCCTTTTCGTTTGATAATGTATATTTCGTGATCGAAATTACGGTTATGTCCATTGATCATTGATCATTTTCATCTAATCTAGGAACTCTGATCATTATATCACTTTCGTATCCATGTTTTTTCACTTAGACAGCCGTTACTTCACGTAGGGTCAACCAATAAAAGAAAAGGAAGTGCATATTATTATCAGAGAAGGGTTTTTTTTTTGTCTAACTCGGACGAAAATAAAAATTACATCTATAATCTGATTTCAAAAGTTTGACTGTGATTATCTTATTTTGTCTGCATTTATGTTCAGAGAATCACAAAATTGATTAAGTATGATGCAAAATTCGAGACCATAACGTTGCATTCAGCCAATACATGTGAACGTTATGTTTAGACGCACGTTCAGACGTTGCGTTCAAACATGAACGTTGACTCACAAATTATTTGGTTAATTTCTTTGCTTCGTCAACTTCAGTGATCTCGATTTCTGAACGCACGCGATCAGCCAACATATGTGAACGTGGACACAAACTAAATATGATCATTGTTATCAAAGTTTTGAAATCAAGATTACATATGTTATTTTTATTTTTTTCAGGGTTTTGCAAGTAAAAAAGTCATATTATCAGAGTAGGTACAAATACTTTTTGGAAGGCGTATAAAAGGGGGGTATAGTTATGACGAGATGTAAGTAATTCTGGTGATAAATTTTAAAAATATATCAAGTAAAATGGAAAACTGAAAACTTCGTGAATATGTTATTCAATAAATAAATAATATAAAAATTAAATTTAACATAATTTAAATATTATCTGATAACGTATTTCAAATCACATGATTACGGTGAAAAATATTTTATAAATATAATATATGAATAATTAGATCATGCATATTGTTTTTTATTTTAAATTTAAACTTTATCTTTTAAGAACTTGTTTCAAGTTTCAACATAATTTCGCATATTACGGAGTTACATTTTTTCCGCTGAAATGTTGACACTTAAATTTTTTTTCGTACAAAAGTATAAAGGATTGATACTTTTCGTTCACACTCCACACCGACACTTTTTTTTGGCACTAAGCCACTAATAGTTTAATTCATAGTTTTTTTGAACTTTTTCATCTACAGAATCGACATTTTTTTATTTTCCTATATACTATGTTATATTTGTTTATGTATACCGTATACGTAGCACATTTTTAATAGTGAACAAATTGTGCAGTAATCTCCTTCCTATGTGCTACAGCTATTTACTTGCTGAGAAAAAAGAGGGAAATTTTGAAAATTGGGGAATGAATACTGATGCGTGCATAGTCGGCAGTCTGTGTCTTCGACGACCTTGTACAATATCTCTTCTCCTTATTAAGTAGATCCCTCACCATATACTAGAGAAATGGATCATTATAGGAAATGCCACACAAGAATGTCATCTCTTTTCGGCGCTCAAACCTAAACTGCTTGATCGACTTCGTCTCTTCCACTCAGTCATCCCTTTGCTCGCAGGAATGAGATCTTCTACCGCGTAGCACAAACATTGTGCGTGCTGCGTGATAAATCTCAGTCGTTGATTTACGTCGAGATTCGTGCAAGCTAAGCTTTATAATATCAAACCTCCAAATCAAATTTGAGCTGTTCGTATACTACAACGCAGAGAATCTTGAGCGTCCGTTACTGCTGCGCGGCAGAGAATCCGCTTCCTTGCTTGCATGCCTCTCTCCCAAGTCCCAACCGTCAATACTCGCCCCCATCACTCTTGCTTCACGGAAGAAGGTCACCACCGTCTATCTTCTCCTCTGCCTCTCTACATGTGCGTGTAGGGAGTCACCTGGTAATGATGAACTTGGAAGCAATTGAGCACAAATTGCAAGAATTGAAGCCGAACATGTTCTGTTTTAGGGAAAGAAACAGTTGCTGCAATGAATGCTGTTGAAGCCTAGCAGCAGAGGTTCACTCTTCAACGCCTAATTGCAATGGTTCCCACTCTTTACTCATATGTTGTTTTTATTAGTAATTTCGTTGTTAGAAAAAATCAACCCCAGCTTAATTTTAGATGCTTGCAAATTGCACCAAAACATCGTATTCATGGGATGGTACTTGGTACAGGCATGTACAGCTATTTGTCTAATTTTCTGCTACTAGCTGGCATTGATGAGATGATTAGTTCGATTTCTCCCAAGTTCACTAAAACAAAGTCAAGCCAATTAGATGTATATGCGAGTCAAGAGTATACATTATAAATTTTCTGGCGACAAGAAATTTAGTTAAACTCAACATTTTAATTGTGTTCTCATGTCCAGTTATGAACAGGCTCACACGAGACCACAATATTCTAGGCCAAGATTTCAAAAGGCCAATTGAAGTGCTCTCTTTACAAACACATAAAGAACCTTGGTTTTTACGAAATTTCTAGACTAGAGTTTCAGTGGTTTTAATTGGCTCTTCTGCGTAAGATAGGATTTATGTATTTAGTTAATAATTTATGAAAATTTATTTCTGCCAATATCTGGCAGTCGCCAGTTGTGTTCAACCAGCAGTTTGTAAAACTTCTAGTATAGAAACAAAGAGCAAAGAAAATTTAAAATTGGTACTCCTATCGCTAATTTCGTTTCTGGGAAAAGGTGAGTTGCATTTCATCCCAGTATGTAAGTCTTGGCATCTGAAAAAGTATTTTTCAAAGTGTCAAAACCTATCGCTAATTTAACTTTGAAAGAAATTAGGGTCTTCTCTGCAAAAGTGTTAAAACCTCACAAAATTCTAATCAAATGCAAAGGGAGGCTCAAGAATATTTTTGAAAGATTTTATGAAGTGTTAAATAATCATATATAACATTTTGAATTTAACCAAGGGTCAAAAGCTCAAGAAATTTGGTTAAGCTATACTAATAAATTCTACAGAAAATTTATGAATTTTTTTTGCTATATTTCAATTCAAAATTCGACCATTTGAGTCTCCAAACAATTCAAAACTGATTTGCATGATTAAATTTGAATTTTCAAAGCATAAAGCAACATTTGGATGCAAATTGGACATCAATACTATTTCCTATTCTTTTTGGGGCATTGGATTAAGTGGGCTCACACAAACCCAATACAACTTAAAGAAGCTGTTAAGCTTATGGTCCGTGGGAATCGAGTCTACACAAAAAGGGGAAAGAAATGTCACTGAGGTTGTGCCTCATTAAATCTTACAAGTGGACCCCATGCTGTCATCACCTTAATCAAGCGATGTCTGTGTCCTTATCCTTGACCTTGTCAGTGACTCACTAGAACTTAAAGCCCTTTGCTCAAGTTCTAAATCCCTAACCTTGTCAGTTACCTAACGGATGTCACTGGCAATTTGATACTTAGCCAATTTTCTGGTTTTGTTTGGTCTACCATTATAACACTAGTCTGACGTTACATAACATATATCATTAGCAATTTGGTACTTAGTCATTTTCTGGTTTTCTTTGGTCTGACGTTATAACGCTAGTCTGGCGTTACGTAACAGACTTCACATGTTTTTATTGTGTGCCTGATTGGAGGGGTTGGACTGTCTGACGTTATAACGCCAAGAATAGCGTTATAACGCCGGAGGTTGATTTTTTTCTTTGCTCCTTTCAACCTCAAATTTAAATATTCTAATTTTACAATTATATCTAAAATTATGTTAGAAGCTTGTTCTTCATGCTTGAGCTCATTCTCTACATGTCCTTCTCCAGTTTCCTTTGTTTTGCTTATAATTTTTCTATAAAGATTTCAAACAAAGAAATAGTGGTAAAGTGCAATTTGTTTTGCACATCGACAAATACAAAGAAATTATTAGTTACAACACTGAGCACGAGCTCGATTACTAGTAAATATATAATGCAGACAACAACATAGGAGATACTGTAGAAATTTAGATTTATTTTTTGAAGCAGCAGGCAGATAACCTACTAAATTTCATTAATAAAAGATATATACATGGAGAACATAAAAGAAAGTAAAAGAAAAGGGGAAATATTTACATTAAATAAGTAGAAAAGAAAGTAAGACAATCCTGCTATTATATTCCATTCGGCGGTGGTTGAGGTGGCGGAGTACGTCCCGATCGTGATAACTTCCATACTTCCAGCTCCGATAGTAGGAGTCTGGTTATTTATGAGGTGACAGAGTACGTTCCCATTGATACGTTATATTTGGGAGATATCCCATAAGTGGTTTTAGGTGGAATAAACTAATTGGAAGACAGTTAAACATGGCGTTTAACTATCTGTTTCTCTGAAATAACTGATAGCTTGGTCTTTTGGCATCGCTTGGTTTTGTGCCCTTGAACTTGATGATGCCCCCTCTATGTTCTGGGGGTATATATATGCATCAGTATTGTCGGTTGATTGTTCTGCCAATCGTGGGTAGTTATTTAGGATGTGTTGCGTGGTGATGACGTGTAGTAACCGTCACTGCTGGGAATGATCTAGTCGGATAGTTATTTCTGGATCGAGATGGCTATTCCGGAAAGAGCTATTTTCGGATGGTGAGGTCTATTTCGAAAAATTGTTTCGCATTCGTAAACAAATTCAAGTAGTGTTAGTAGGCTTTTGGGGCTTCCAGATGATCTGGACTTTCATTATGGGCTTTAGTATCATGCTATTAACAAAATGACCTATCGAAAGTAAGACAATCCTGCTATTATATTCCATCCGGCGGTGGTTGAGGTGGCGAAGTACGTCCCCACCGTGATAGCTTCCATAGTTCCAGCTTCGATAGTAGGAGTCTGGTTAGCGCGCCCTTCGTCAACGATTTTCCTTGAAATATGCATTTGTTCCTTTCCTTCCAAATATTTCATAATGTTACTATAAAATGTCGTGCAATATCGATTTGCTTGACCTTAAGCAAACCGTGAATGTGTGGAGCTAGTTCGTGGAGGTTTGGAGGCGGCTGATCCGTTAGGCGAAATAGGTCTCCCCAAAGACATCGTATGGACATTGTAGAAAGAGATGTTCCGCGTCCTCCCATACACCCAGATCACATAAGGTACATGTCGTATTGTTGAGCCTTCCTTATTTCTGAAGATTGACACATGTCATGAGTCTATTCTTTAGGAATAACCATAGGAAGAACCGTGTTTTCGGTGGTGAGTGTGTTCTTCATGGTATTTGAGCATGACGGGGCCGAATGCATGGGTCGATCAGAAAGTAGGCTGATTTCGATGTGCAGCGGCATGAAGGGTCCGTGAGCCATGTAATTTGCCCCGTTTGGACACTTGTTACAGTGCAAAATATCGAGAGTAGGATTACCAAGTCACGAAGAAAGAAACGCAAGTTTGCACGAGTTTGTTCTATTTCTTCGAATGTAGAAATTTTCAGCTGCCGACGTATCGTTGAAGACCATAGTATATCGTTGTCGAGCTATAGAACTTCTATAGTCATCGTAAGAGTAATACTATATTATGAGTTCGAAAGTCTAGAAGTATAGGACTACACTTCTTCCATTTTCCACAGAAATTTAGATTTATTGACATAAATAAATCTTCAGACACGTACAACATTGATTCAACGATTCATATTAAATCTACTGCACAACATCTAGCTCAGCATCTGCGACACTCAATTCAAGCTCGAGTCAGCATGTGGATAAACATGAAAACTGTGGCCGTATAGAACAAAGAAGAGATGCAAAATGGGTTGATGACTTGATGGAGAGTTCGTCTTTACTACCACTACTATAATTAGCATCAGTGATTAAAGTGATTAGAGGAGATGATTAGATAAAGCAGTTTAGATCAAATCGATTCGGTTCATACTATATAGTTCGATTTTGAAAACTAATTAGGTCACAAATCCAATATTAAGTCGAAGTATTGATTTCTCCGACTTCATTTTATGTTTGAATTTCGAAAATTTAAGATCAGTATGAGTTGGTATAATTTTTTTTTAAAAAAAATGAATTGGATGAGTTAATTTTAAATTAACTATTCGTGTTAAAAAATAAATTGGGTGAGTTAGATCGTTGGTTCGAAATTTAGTGATAAATTTTTAGAAATTTTTTTATCAAAAAATTTAAATTAGCTTTTTGGGAAAAGACGCATTTCTTTTAAAAAAATTACCCGTGTTAATTTTTTTATTATTTTAAAATAAATATCCGACGAATTAAATCCTACGAATCTGATCAACTAGATTAAAAAATTAGCTCTTGACTGTTTTTCTTTTCGCGTGGGAGATGACAGTTTGAAATTCAATAAAAAATTGTTCATAAACAATCAAAAAGTCGAGAGACTAAAAAATAATTAATAACCACGAATCAGTTCAGCACGCCGAAATTATCTGATTCCGAATTACTGATCAGTGAAGATTGACTTGGTTTTTATTTTTTGAGGAAAGACTTGGTTTTTTTTATTAAAAATACTTGATCAAATCGTATTACAAATCACTGAAATCAGATGGATTGAAAAACACCTTTTATTTCGATCTGATTTTGCTGCCGATCATGGAAGAACCATGTAAAAAATTGTACACAAGTAAACTGCGTAGATAGTTCGAGAACTTGATAACACCATCGATTTTATCCAAGTGGCACCGAAAGACCGCGTTGTTTGCACCGACCTTCGAACCTCACAACTTACGTGTTCCTGTTACAGCTCTCCACGTGTCATTAAACCCATTACCTTTCCGGCTATCCCCAAGTTCCCAACCCATTGATATTGATATAAGCTCCAAAAACCCCACAATAAAGCACTAAAACCTCGGAGATATCAAAGAGAGATCAAAGAGAAAAAAATGAGCCAAGATCAACCAAGGAGATATCAAAACCAGCAGCAGCAGCAGCAGCAGCATGGTGAGAGCATGAAGTATGGGGATGTGTTTCCGGTCTCGGGCAACCTTGCGGGACAGACAGTGGCACCGGGTGATGCGGCGACGATGCAAGCTGCGGAGAACGTGGTGCTGGGCCAGCCCCAGAAGGGTGGGCCCGCGGCAACCATGCAGTCTATTGCTACACAGAATGAGCGCGCCGGAGTTGTCCGCCATGATCAGGGCACCGATATTTCAAGGGATCAGAGTGTGACGATTACCGAGACCTTTATTCCTGGTGGTCGGATCGTTACTGAATTTGTTGCTGGACAGGTATATATAGCATTTAATTATAAATTTACATATTTGAAGATTATATAATTAGGAGATAGATGTAGTTAAGGTCCAATTGTAACAGAGATTCAGCTGATTTCATTATATTTCGCTCAATTTTATGTCAGACTAAGATCTTAATTAAACCAACGGGTTTGCTAAAGACATACATAATTAATGGTTTAATCAGGTTGTCGGTCAATACGTCTCAGCTGGACCCGGTGATGCCGGCACTGCTGGTCCTGGAAGAGGCAACATTAATGCTGGCGAAAATCAAGGTGGCAGCTGTGGCAATGTCGAAAATGTGGAACCCCTGAAAGTAACAATAGGTGATGCGCTAGAAGCAGCGGGGATAGCTGCATATGACAAACCGGTGGAGCAGAGTGATGCAGCGGCCATTCAAGCTGCAGAAGCACGGGCTATAGGGCTCAATGTCACCATGCCAGGAGGTGTCGCTGCGCAAGCCCAATCTGCGGCTGATGATAACCTCTTGACAAGCAGAGATGAGGATAAGGCCAAATTGAGTGACGTGCTTTCGGTAAGCGACCGAACTAATTTAAGTTCATTAATTAGCTCCTTCATTTTAACTTACCCTCGCATGATATCATATTACATATAGGTCTTGTTTGCTAATTTTGGGTGTAGTACACTTTAATTTAGACAAAGGTGCTATTCTGCTGTTTGAATGAACTTCGCAAATATATCGACACAGGGTTTACTAATTACAGAGTGCACTAGGATGACACATAAAAATTGTGTAAGATCGTGCAACATGTGGCATTATAATAGTGGAAATTTTCAAAATGCAGACATTTGTTTCTGAAATTTTCTTGTAATTAATTGTTATCAACTTACTATTTGCTCTCTTCTCCATCTTTATTGCACAATTGATCTGAGCTTTTGTTGGGAAAAAAAAGAGCAGATAGTGCCCATTTTAATTAATTAATTGACCTGATAAGTTAATGTATCACATCCATCTCTGTGATTAATTTTGAGCAGGATGCAGCGAACAAGCTTCCGGCTGACAAACTCGTAGAGAGGGACGATGCGGCGAGGGTGGTCGAAGCCGAAATCCGCAACAAGGAGGATGCCATGACTGCAACTGGTGGTGTTGCGGCAACCATGGCGGCCGCTGCTCGGCTCAATGAGAGAACAAGCTGAATGAATATCTGGTTTATGTATTTTGGTAGTTAATTAGAACTAATTTAGAAGGCTTGTGTAATAATGTATAAAATCATAAATGGGGAAACTGATAAATAGGCTAGTTTCTGAAGTTCTCTCTTTTTTAATTTACCAGTTTTGGAGTGTGTGCAGTGTGCCTTAATTTCTTTCTATCAAAAGAAATATAGATTTGTGAAATTTTATGTTTTTGTTACGGAAATAAAAGGCTGTTCGTGTTACACATTACACAGCACATCTGATTGGAGCATTTGATATCTGAAGCCCCACTGATCCTTCTCCTATGAACTCGGTTACACCATAACTAATTAGACGGAAGTTTATCCGATCCAACGGCCAATAATTCACGTGCTACGCAGTACAGATGCTGTCGATTTGATTCAGAGATTTATATTTATAAAGTTTATTTGCACGAATTTTGACACAATTGAACGATCGTGATTTTCTGCATTGCACGAGTCGCGTGACACAAGATCTGGTTCCCTAGTTAGACTATCCTCTATTTTACAGCACAAAAGTGAGGACATGACAAAATAATAACATCCATAGGTTTAGAAAACAACCACCACCAAGATTATTATAGATATCATCAGGCGGATTTAGAGCTTAAGTAAGCTCGGGTACAATTATTCTTGGGCATTGAAATTGAAATCAAGCTCGAACACATTCTATAAAATTCACTAAAATATCATTAAAAATTCATTTTTTACTAATAAATAACTAAAAATACACTAAGTTTTACATTTTTTTGCAAATCAAACCCGAACACTTGTCCGAACTTGTCTCTTAATAAATTCGCCACTGGATATCATGTTATAACAAGACAAGTTGGAGCCCTTAGAAATTTGTTATGAGGAGATGCCTGAACATTTCCTTTTGCTCTCAATAAAATTTTATATCATTAATTGTGCAATTAAATTAATTTTAATTTATAATAAAATTAGTCTAGTATAATATATTGCAATGCAAGCTGACACATGAGATTTCAGTATAAGAAATCTTAGTTATATTTTTTATATCATTGCACTTTTCTATCATTGCTCTAAGTAATCTGCTTCGGTATTGCAAAAATCTTGTATTAATTCCGAGTTCTCTCCTCGTTTAGTGTTAATTAATAAGGAAATGCGCAATAAATAAGCCAATGACATGGGTGTTGAAAAGGTCTTCTAACACAAAGGGGTAAATTAGTAAATCTATGCCAAAAATAATGAAACATTTAATAATATATAATGAATTAATTAATGTTACGATATTGTGTTGTGCTCGAAAGGACAAAATATTATTCTAAAGATTAGCGTGAAATTTGTACGATACAGTATTAATCGAAAAAGAAAAGAAAAGAAAAGAAAAGAAATTTGTATTATACATTGCTAAATGATTTAGCGCCAATTTCTTATAATTACTTGTATGAAGTAACTAGCTTACCGTTAAAGATAACTTGCCAATTGCCAAATGTTTAATTTCAATCACAAGCTTCCATTTCTGGAGGGAAAGAAATGAGCACAAGTTCAAATTTGAATTTGTTTTCGTTGTCATAATTTCTTTGGTTTCTTAATTATGACATGAAATTAGAACCATTCATTTTGATTCTTGTAAGAATTTAAAGATATTCCTAAAAAAGTCACACCTTTTTGTTTGAGTTAGATTCAAACTACATTTCAAATTTAAATTGTTTAATGACAAGTTAAAGCAACACATTTTTTCCCGCCTCCATTTGTCTCGTTCTGAACTTCTGATACATTCATATTGTCATCAATTAGTATCTTTGCTTGTTCACCCCTATAGTTTGTCATATTTAACTATATGATGCACTTTTGCAGATGCCTCCTGTTTTATCTACATTTTCTCCAAGATCTATTGTTTCATAAGCATCACCAAAAACACCATAGTGGTTAATTTTGCACTTTTTAAACTTCATAAAAAATGTAAAATTAATGACCCTTAATGTATAAACAATGGATACTAAAAAATAAATGAAGTCTCATTGCATTCATCGAACACCATACTTACGATAAATTTATCCTTTTCTCATTATTATGTGGTTTGATTTGAGAAATGTTGTTAGAATTGTCAAGATAATTTGTCGCCAAGTGATCGCCTCTTTATTTGTTTAATGTTATCATACTTTTTGTTGAGTTGGTAAGTTCGATAATTTTTTTTGAATATAAGAGATTTCATTATCTTCGACATTTATTAATTTTGAAATGTCATCTGCGGGATTCAGACTATCAATAATTATCAATACAATTAATATTCGGTAAGTTCATTTATTGTGTAGTCATCTTTCGCGAGTTATAGATTTTCTTTGGTGAATTGAAATATAATAATGGTCTCATTTATATTTTCTTTGGTTATGAAGTCGTGGATTGTGATGGATGAGGTACCAGATTTGTTAATATAAGGTTATAATCCCTTCCATTTCGTAATTGCCTAAAATAAATGTTTCTATTTAGTGAATAATATTTCAATAATTTACAGGGTGCGATTGGGAAGAGTGAAGCGAAGCATTTCTATTTTCTAAACAGATGAACCCGTTTCATTAGAGAGGAACAAATATAAAGATAATAATATGGGTCCCATCTCCCGTGTACGCTTAAGGAATATTTTATGACAAAAAATAAAATTATTATATATTATTTTGGTGGAGTATGCAAATCTTTTTGTAATATTTTATTGGGTTGGACCCGTTTGCGCGCCCGGTTCGGTTTTCGCATCCAAACCCAGAAGCCATTAAGTAAAAAATCCCTTCGTAGAGCACAAAAAAAACAAGAAACCCAAACCCCTTCTCCTCCCTTTTGCCCCAAATCGTCGATTTTTCTCACTAGGAAAAATTGAAACCTAAGGAATTGCTGATCTCTCGATTCCTACTTTCAAGCAGTTTCCTTCTTCGATCTCGCAGTATTAATAGCTTTGATGAGGAAATCCCATTAGGCTTAATCCACTTCTGCTGTATTTTAAGAAAGAGGTAAGTTTGATCGGCTTTGAATTTGTTCTTTTTTGTTTTGTTGAACTCATCGAATTTTAAGAAACCAAACCTCGATTATGCTAGACATGAAGTTTTTTTACTACATTGTTGTAGGATTTTTTTTTGCCTTTTTTTACAGATGAGATTTGGAGCTGATAAGTAGTGGAGTAGGATTCCATTTGCGACTAAATTTGCATACTTCTAATTTATAATAAAGGTTTTTGATGTCTCCACTCGATCGAGGAGAGGGACCTGATGAGCCCAGTGCTAGTAAATCGAAGGGAGAAGGTAAAGGGAAGTCAATAGAAGGCAAACAACCCTTAACTCCTGTTTCCTTGTCAAAACGGAACGAGACAACCCCAAACGGAAGCAAGAGAAAGAGGAAGGACGGGAGAGCATTTTCCAGTGAGAATGGAGGGGCTAGCAGGAGGTTCTTGAGATCTGATGCGAAGCTACTTGCAGAGACTCAGGCGGGCTCCTCGAGAGGAGCTGGGACCCTCTTCAATCTTGCTAAGCTGAAAGATGTGGATGAGGTTAAGTGTGGGGATGATTTGCAAATAGAAATTGGAGATGTTGGACAGTTAAATGAAAAGGTAAAGAAAGAGAGCAGTGAGTGTGATGTCGGTTTAGAAAATGGTGAAGAAGTCATTGGTGAAAATGAGCATCTGGGTAGTGAGGAGCTTGGTGCTGGTGAAAGGAAGGAAGGTGATGATGCTGTACGTGAAATTGTGCAAAGTGATTTTCCTTCTAGAAAAGAGGTTAAACGGTTGATAGGTACTAAAGAGAAAGAAGGAATGCATCTTTTGGATGTAACCAAACCGTTGAGGACATATTTTGGTGGAAATGAAGAGAAACTGGAAGGAAAGGGATATGGTGGCCATGAAGATGCAGTGACAGCGAATGCTGTTCCTGATAAGAGTGCCAGTGAAAATATTCCATGCAAAACAGGAGAGGTTGATGCTTCATGTGAGAATTCTAAAGGAGCAATTGAGACAGAAATATTGAAGGCTGAAACAGGATCCACTGACATAGATGGTAAAGCAACGGTCAAGGCAGAAGATATGAAAGCTGAAGACAAGCAGTTTAATGTAGTAAAAAAGGGCAAAAATAAACTTTCTGCCACTAATGAAAAAACTCCGGTCCAGGTTGAAACCTGGAAGCAGGACCCAAAAAGTAGAGGCAAGACCCAAAAGACCTCTGCTAATCAAAAAGGACAAAAAGAAACCTTAAAGGCTGAAGCAGGACCCATAGACATACAGGGAAATGCAATGGTCGAGGCGGACGATATGAAAACTGAAAACAAACAATTTATTATAGTAAAAAAGGAAAAAAAGAAACTTTTTTCTGCTAATAAAAGAACTCCGGTTCAGGTCGAGTCTGTGATTGTGGAAAAAAGAATTACCAGGTCATCTGCTGCAAAACAGAAGGTAAATGATGGAAATGCCCATGAAACTGACGGTACAGCAGTTGTAGAGGGGCAGTTGGAGGAAGAAAGTTCTGGGTTAGACCATACTGATGCAGATGATAATGAACCTCTGGAAAAAAATAGGCTAAAAAAGGACAATAAAAAGCGATCTGATAGGAGAAAGAGCTCAGATCAGACAGGCTCTGATGATGATTTTAACCCTGTGAGAAAGAGAGTCAGAAAGAAACAAGCAAAGGCAGAGTCAGATAGGGATGGCTCAGTTTCCTCGGGTACAAAATGGGAGCTTCCAATGAAAAGGAAGAAACTGAAAATGCATATGCAGAATTCAGAGGAAGAGTTTAAAGCTGCGAGGGGGAGGCAACGATCAAAGAAACCTGAGGTGGAGAGTGCGGAGTCTGACTCCTCGGGTTACCGCATGGAGAGACTTTGCAAAAAGAAAGAACCCAAGATGGAAAGAGAGGATTCAGTCTCTGATTCAGACCTTTTGGGCAGTGATGAACCAATGTCTTCAATGATGAAAAGACAGGGTCAGCCTTCTGGAACCAAAGACAAAGCTGGAAAAGCCAAATCGACAAGTGAGAAGAAGAAAAAATGGGGCCGGCCAGGCAAGGAGAATATCATCAAAGTTGAGTCTCTGAGTGAACTGGAAGATAAACCTCCAAAGGTCGCCAAGGCAATAGTAAGTGGTATGATAAAGGATTTGCTCAAAGAACATGGCTGGAAGATTGAAATGAGGCCCCGAAATGGTAGGGACTATAATGACCAGGTACATGTATCACCAGATGGTACCACTCACTGGTCTATCACCAAGGCTTATTACGCTTTTCTTGAAGGTAAACAGGTCATCAATTTTACTCCCATTCCAGAAGAATTGCTTGGCTTACTTAAGAGAACTGTCTGCAAAAAAAGATGTGATGCAAAGAAGGGACATAAACTACAAAGAAATAAAAAAGAGAATGGGAAATGGCTCGGGGTTAATTCCAAAAAAATCAAGAAGAAAGGGAAACTTAAGAAGAAAATTAAAAATGAAGGGGAACAATCAACAGGTAGTGGTATGAACGAGATGGATGTGGGTTCTGTTTCTAAGAAGTCGAATCCGGGAAGAGGTCGAAAGAAGAAGGCGCGACTCACCTTGCTTGCACGCCGATCCCACAAGGAGGGGGATTTAAGTGGTGAGAACAACTACGTGCCATATGAATGGAAGCGCACTGTTCTCTCCTGGATGATTGACTTAGATGTGGTGTCAGAGAATGGTAAGGTTAAGTACATTGACCCAAACAAACCTGACCCATTAGCAGAGGGCAAGATCAGCCGGGACGGGATTGAGTGCTATTGTTGTGGAAAGTCTTTTACAGTTTCTGATTTTGCGGTTCATGCGGGGGCGGAGAATGGTAACTCATGCTTGTCATATCTTTTTGTGGAGGATGTGGGGCTTCATTTCTTGCAATGCCTTGTGCGAGCTTGGGAGAAACAGTGCGGCATCTCAGAACCGAAAGGGTTTTTTCTGTCGGCTGAGGGTGATGGAGTGGACCAGAACGATGACACCTGTGGTGTTTGTGGGGATGGCGGCAACCTGGTGTGCTGTGACAAGTGCCCCTCCACGTTTCATCTCAGCTGCCTTGGCATGGAGATGCTTCCTTCTGGGGACTGGCATTGCCCCTACTGCTCCTGTGCTTTTTGCATGAAGCTTTCCTCTTGTCCTCTGTTTTCTTGCAACCAGTGCAATGACAAATGTATGTCTTGCTAAATTTATTTAATGCATAATTGTTTTCTTTTCTTTTTCGGCTAAAGATCATTGTTTATTGTTATTGACATTGGACCTGTAGTAGGGTTGGGGTGGTCCATGAATTGATATAAAGAGATCAATTAACTTTGATCTAAGATAAGAAAACTATTTGGTTGTCCCAAAATTTGGTCTTAATGAGATGAAATTATGTTAGGTCTTTGGAGTTCAGTACCAAATTAGCCATCGCTTTATAAAACAGAAAAAAGTAATCGTCTGTAAACCTAGAGTGCTCAGTATGTTAGATGTGGACAACTTTGTAAATATTACAAAATTTTGGTTGTTGGCACACACTTATAGCATGGTGCATTTTATTCATTTAATTTATTAGCCATGGTTAATTATCATCTCAAACTTTCCTTCTCAGTTCACTCTTCATGCGTCTCCGACAAGGAAATAGCATTTGTTGGCCAGGATGACAGGATTTCTTTCTGTGGTGAAAGTTGCAAAAAGGTGCAAAATCTTGTCCCAATTTTGGTAACCTTAATTGATTGTGTCTTCACTTATGTGTAACTTTCTGTGTTCTCTCTAATTGATGGAGCTCACATCTGATGCATTTACTGCAAAGTAATGTGGGTTGATCATCTGACAAACCAAATATTTTGGACAGAATCGCAAATCACAAAACACACCCTTACTAATTGAGAATACATATCTGAAATTTATAATGGCTCTACCATATTTGTCCAACTAAACAATGACAGTTAAATCGACACTTTGAAAAATTTAAAATAGAAAGAGTATCCAAAATATTCCTTATTGCTGAAGCGTGTTGGTTTACGCTTTCAAGAGGTCATCTATGTATATTAACAGCCATGTGCCAAGACTGCAAAATAGGCTTGAATCATGCAGTTGTGTATGAGCACAAGTTTAGTATCCTGACGTGCTTAAATTATTGGTAGCTTTTTGAGGGCTTGGAGGCTATATTGGGAGTGAATCACAAAATGGAAGGAGGCTTCTCGTGGAGGTTAGTAAGGCATATAACTGAGGATGAGTCTTCCATTGACAAAGCGCCCAAGCTGGAGGTACGTGCCGAGTGCAATGCAAAAATTGCTGTTGCTATGACTGTCATGGATGAGTGCTTTTTGCCAATTGATGATCAGAGAAGTGGCATTGACCTACTTCAAAATGTTGTCTACAGTTGCAAGTAAGCTGAATTACTTGTTGTTGGTCATTTTTTAATTTCTTTTCTTTTTCTGTCCAATACATCCAATCTAAAATGAATAGACAAGATCCACATCACTAATATGGGACAAGGCAACAAAAGTAGGTTCTGCTTTCCATTTCAAGATTAACAGCATAAGAGAATTCAGCTTACATGTAGTCTATACTCTATACTAATTTATTTTGGGGGTTTGCAGATCCAATTTCATTCGACTGAACTTTAGGGGTTTCTACACTTTTCTCCTTGAGAGAGATGATGAAGTTATATGTGTAGCCTCTGTTAGGTACTCTCTCCCTGCCCTACCCTTCCCACCTACTTTCCCCTCTTCTCGTCCAGAGTTTCTGATTTTGTCCTCTATTATTGTTATTACAGGATACATGGTAGCAAGCTAGCTGAGATGCCTTTTATAGGGACACGGTATATGTACAGGCGCCAAGGGATGTGCCGGCGCCTCCTAGATGGAATTGAATCGGTATTTCAGTTTTCATATTTGTTATTTGGCTTTCACATTCCATAATTATTTTCACACTTACCAAATAATAATACTAGAATCTTTTAATTGTTTTCAAAAGGCTCTGAGCTCCCTGGAAGTTCAGAAGTTGATCATACCGGCTATAACGGAGCTAGTCGACACCTGGACTAATGTGTTTGGTTTTAGACCTCTCGAGGGCCCACAAAGGCAAGAGCTCAGATCCAAAAGCATTGTTGTTTTCCCTGGTACCGGTCTCTTGCAGAAGCCTATGCTTGGTACTAGTTCAAAGGAAGATTGTGACACATCCCCGACAGAAGGTTCATATACATTGTCAATCACAAGCACATGAAAATGTAGAACTCTTCTTTGATTTTGACTAGTTAATTATTCATGCAGTTGATGAGAAAATTCTAGAATCTCCCAAGAAACAGCAGTGCTCAAATGGCGAAATGTCACCTGATTTTTCTGATACATCATGTGCAGACATGAAACCTGATAATTCTGGTGAAGGTGACCTTCCTGGAAACTCAAAACCTGGTGTGGATGTGGTGCAATCTGTTAAATGCTGTGCTGGCTGTTCTGAACCAGATGGGAATACAGTACAATCCGGTGGCAAGCTATGTGATGGTCCGGCTGAGTATGAGTCTGGTCCTAGTTCAAAGGAAGATTGTGACACATCCCTGACAGAAGGTTCATATACATCATCAATCATGAGCTCATGAAAAATGTAGAACCCTTCTTTGATTTTGACTAATTAATTATTCATGCAGTTAATGAGAAAATTCTAGAATCTTCCAAGAAACAGCAGCGCTCGAATGGCGAAATGTTACCTGATTTTTCTGATGCATCATGCGCAGACACGAAACCTGATAATTCTGATGAAGGAAACCTTGCTGAAAACTCTAAACCTGGTGTGGATGTGGTGCAATCTGTTAAGTGTTGTGCTGGCTGTTCTGAACCAGATGGCAATACAGTACAATCTGGTGGCAAGCTATGCGATGGTCCGGCTGAGTATGAGTCTGGTCCCATTCCAGTTGTCAAATCCCAGGAGGGCTTGGGCAAACCGGAGTCTGGTTCGGTTCTTGTAATGGATACACCTGACAAAGCAAAGATTTTGAATGGTGCTGACGAGACTGACAAGCTTGGCTGTGAAGATAATGGCAAGCTTCAGGGATGTGCAAAGAACGGGGTCCACCAACTGACAGGACCTCAGTTGGCATCTACAGATGCGGTCATGGCAGGTGCAGGTAACTAGGTAGGATTCCCACCCTCCTTTTAGACAGATTTTATGTAACTTCATCCAACTATTGGTAAAGAGCAGCTACATTTTAGGAAGTTTAATTTAAAACAAAAAGTTCTTTGCATTGTTATTTTCAGGAAAGTGTCCTTAGTTTGTGGAGTGACAGAATATTTTGGCTTCTGACAGCAGTGATAGAGAATATAAGTTGGAAAGCTAGAGGTGTTTTTTTGTTCTTTGATGTGACTCAGTGAGAAGCTTAGAACTTAATAGTCTTAGGATGGTGCTTCTCTTATAGTGCTAACAGCATTTTTTTAATTTAGAAATATATCTGTAATGCTTTGCCAGTTTTGTACAGTGGTTTTACCCGTGGCTATTTTCCGCTTTTATGTTGCATTCATTCAATGATGCTCTAATCCTATTTTGGTATTGCTTTTGAACTCGTGGTCCTCTGGCTTTGTGCCTTTGTGTGGTGCATTACTCCATTCATGGAACAACTTAAGGGCATGGATCTGACTTCTGAGCCTTGCAGCTTAATTTGTTGCAGTGGCTCTTATTTAGCTTTTTAAAGGTGTGACCCCCAAATCTGAGCTGCCATATTCTTTGGTTCAGTGTATCATATTTTTGTCATGAGATAACATCTCCATTATGTCTCAAATTACACCATATATGCTGCTGTGCTAGCCTCCTTGATTTCTGGTGGGCAAGGTACTGTTGATAAGTAGTACAATCTTTTAATGCAACATTACTGAGCTTGAGTACCTGAAAAACCTTATTAACAAACTGATTGATCTGACCTTAATAGAGACTCATTCAAGAGTAAATAACTGACCTTAACCTGATAAGATCTGCACAAACGAGACCTTCAAATACCTGATCTGTCTTAGCATATTTTTTTGCAGATCGAAACTGAACTATAGAACCCAGTGTTTTTAAAACCGGACTGGACCGGTGGTTTAATCGAAAAAAACCGGACTCGATCAGCTTTACGGTCCGATTTGATCCAAATATCGTACAAACACGCGGAGCCCAAACAAAACGGGTATTTAGCGATTTCTTCGTATATATCCGTAAACTGCTTCCGAGAAAAGCGCGATATATTCCAAGTTTGGGTACTCGATTTTCTTCACCTCTCTTGTTGGATTCTCCTGTGCGAGAAAACAACAATTTTTAGGTTTTCTTTCCTTTTTCTTCACTAGAAAGATGGACATGAATCTGATGGTGCGATTAATTTGGGAGCATTTTGGAATTGGTGAGATTTTTGCCATATCTTCAATGGATTCTCCTGTGGCAGTGTACAAATTCGCTTCAGCCTCGCTCTAGGCCTCAAGCCATTCTCGTGTGTTACTGTCATTGCTCTCAGTTTGGTGCAAAGGCTCCATTAAACACTGGAACCCAGTAAGTAATTTGCTACCGTTGCTCTCAATTCGTTGCTCTCAGTTTGGAATTAGAACGTTTCTTTGAATATCTATGACTTGTAGTTGAAGCTTAACACATAGGTTAGGACTGAACAGTAGTTTAAGCTCTTGTACTTTTATTAATTTTGCTCGAACTCTTTTCTAGTAATTCGTATTTACCATACAAAGATCGTAGTAATATTGTGGTTTTTTGTGGCCTAACTTGTGTTGAATAGCTTCACGACAAGCCTGAGTGAAATTTTGGTGACTCAGGATTTGAAGCCAGATGTGAACTTGTTCAGATCGGATGTGACAGTGACTCATTTGTACCTAATTACTTAACTTCTGTACTTAATTATCCACCGAATAGTATTGTAAAGATAAATTTTTCAAATGAATATAAAAGCGCATTTGAAAATGGAACCATTACAGCAGGCTACCTTGAAGTTCCTTACCTCCAAGTTTTCTTATCGCACACAATATGACAAATACGTAATTTTAGTTGTCTAATAGACTTTTAATTGGGATTACTTTAGCTAATATTTTTTTATCTTTTGTGTGACTTGTAATTTCAGCTCCAAGCACAAGCACTCCGTCAGAGGCTTCATCAAAAAGCACCCCAAGCACAAGTACATGAATTTTTTTTTATAAGAGTTGTGATATTTGTTAAAAGAGTACCAGCAATCAATTGCATTTATTATAGTTGAATTATTATTTGATGGTGCATCAAAAGTCTTTTGTTTTGAATTATTAAGAAATTCCAATTACTTGATGAATGATAAGACATACTGTCATGTACTACACTGATTTGGATGTTTGTTTTTGTAGATGAGTTTGTGAATTTAGATGACTCAAATTCTGATGATGATATTGAACATTCAAGCACCAACAACACTGAGGAGATCAAAATCAAGAACATCAAGATGTTGTAGTAGGAGAAGATGAAGGAGAGGACTCAACTCATGCAAATGCACATCAAGATGGTGCAACCACAGAGTGGCAATTTAGTCAATTTTAGAATTGCAATTTTAATTTCTGGCAAAACTTCTAATCTACTTTTAGTTTTCAAGTTTGAAGAACGTTGGTTAATTTTATTAGTCATTTCAGATGCTATTTGATATATTAGTTGAAGAACGTTGGTTAATTTTAGAATTACAATTCTAAGAACGTTGGTTAATTTTCTTAGTTTGCATTGGAATTGATCAAAGTTTGAATAATGATTAATAATCTTAGAGCCGCAATGATGTTTGAATCTGACTCAACATGTCATCTAGTTACCGAAGATGCACTAAGCAAGTACTGAATGTTGATTTTACCTTTTCAAACTATCTACAACAGTTTACCAAATGTTCATTTTTTAGTGTTATTAAAAAACCAACGGTTAAAACGGTTGACCCAACGATTCAACGGGTAAACCAGTGACCCAGAGATTTACCGGGTCGACATCCGGTCCGGTTTTAAAAACATTGATAGAACCCAATAAATACCAATTTTTTTGTTCAAGTCAAAACACGCTAGTTCAGTCAGAGGTGGAAACTTGAACATCTGAATCCAAATCCTTAAAAAGAAAAAAAAAAAAACCTGAACCTGATTTGGCACACCCAAATCAATCCCATGGTATTTTTCAACCCCTTATATAATGTAGAGTTTACATATATTGAACTACTCAGAATTGTTGTTCTTCTCCGTCGTTTTCATAGCAATATTGAAAATTTCTACTCAATTAAAAATACTTCTCAAGAAATTAGAACCAAAAAACTGGAAGAGTTGTACTTGATGAAAATGGCATATTTTGTCAAGCACTATAGTACATATATTAGAGATATTCCTCTGCAGTCTTTAGGTCATCCAAAATCCTCGACTTCACTTCTTTTGACATCATTGCTGAAGGTCCTGCTTTCGAGTAGAATTCTGCAAGTGATCTTATTGCTCTCTCCAGTGCAACATATGATTCCTGATGACGAAAAAAGTTTTAAGTTGTGGCTGCCGTTCGTATTGTGTAGATACCAAATATTATTTTTTGAAATGTATAAAGAAGTTCTGTTTACCTCAGCAGCAACAGTCTGCTGTCCTCTCCATTCACTCAAGTACTCTCTGATCGCTTCCTTGGCTGCATCGGCACTCCTTCGAAACTTGGCAATGTCGTTTGTATCTTCCTCTAATGATTCTCTGAGTGTCTTTACAACCTCTCTTGCGGTCTTTAAGTAAGCCTTTGGCAGCTCCTTTCCTGATTTTGTCTTCTCATTTGGATCAAATATTGTTTTAATTGCACTGATGATCCCGCCACCTTGCTCGTTGTTGTCTCCGTCTTTTATCCTATTATTTTCTTCTGCTTTTATGGGTTCTGCTCTAATTAAGGTTGTGTAATAAATAGCAAATGCAGAGATGATCACCTCTCTTCTGCTTTTCTTGTCTGTTCTGTTGCACATAATAAGTGGAAATTAAATTACCTTTTCAACAATTTCAATCAGGATTTGAGTGAGTTATAGTCTTAAATCAAGTGTTATTCAATGAATTTCAGCAAGGTACACATGCTGAACTGATTGCAATTGATATTTGCAGTAAAACTGTCATCTAATTTGTTGCTTCTCCATGAACAATACATTCATCAAGCAACTTGGCCATGTAATATGGACTGAACATAAAAGATAAGGTGAGAATTACAGTGAATTGGCACAGTGTGGTTTTTCTTGATTTGCTTATGGTTGCAACTGTAGCATCTGCCTAGCAAGGAGGAAGAAATAGCCATTCCTAAATAATCAGTGCTTTCTGCAAAGGGAGAGGAAAAAATAGAATATATTGAAAGCTGCATACATAATTTTGTTTCTGATCTGGGGTCAACTAATACATGGAAGAAATTATTTCAAAAATAGTTTCAAGGAACTTGGCAACATTTATCATGATTTTAATCTATATTTTTGGCCTAATAATAAGCACATACTGTCACTGAACCCGTTTTTTTTCATTTTCTTTTAACCCTTAAACTTTTAACCCGGAAACAAAGAATAAATATCTTTCAGTTGGGAGCATCATATCCTGACAGTACAAGTAACAATAGATTTTAACACAATATACCATTGCTTTCACATAAATATCCTTTTAGGAGAGACATCAAACTCGATTAGTAGTATCCCTCTTAGACAATGTCCCAATATTTTCTAAGATAAGTTAAGTCAACAATTAAAAGGAATTCCAATAAGAGAAAAAAAAAACGAATGAAAACGAACCTCAGGTGCAAGCAATAAGGTAAAAGACTATTTACCTTTTTCTCTTTCTATTTTAAAATAAGCGAGTTGGTTCAATGTTGGTGTTTTTTAAGTCTTCTAAGCAAAATTGTATTGTATCTTTAGCCAATCGAAAACCTTATCACATGATCATCTAAATGTGTGGTTGTTGTTTGGTCTCTACATGGGACCCGTTATCTATCCTCTTAGAAACAACATTATATATTATATAATATGTTATACATATTATTTCCATTTCTTAATTCGAACTGACAAAACCAGATCTGATAGCGCATTTGGTTTTGCGATGGATGAGGTCAGAGCCTATGCAATTCATGTCGGTTCTTTTGTGGCGGCAATTGTTTTGTTGGCAGTTGGTTAGAAACAGGGACGGAGGTACGTCGAAACAGGTCGGTCAGCTTATTAATTGATTTTTTTTAAAATATATTTATAATTTAGTATTTTTTTTAAAAAATATACATTATTTTGATCTATTCTGAAAATTGTAAATTTTGAATCAACTTGACAAAAATTCTAAATCTCATGATTATAACGTCAAGATTGATGGTACTTCATATTTATCAACTTTTTCTATATATATTATTTCCACTAACACTCTAATCTATTGTGTTTCTCTAACGTCGCACTTATTAACATTTATTTTGTTTCGAAAATTGATGCAAAAAAAATGTTACGAGTAGTGTGAATTAATCAAAGACAGTAAACAACCAATCAATTGAAGGAACAGTATGCCAATTTATACAAAATTATTACAGAGCTATATGAACTGACACATTTTTCGGTGCCACAGAAGAACATTGAGGTTCCCAAGTGGGATGACCAAGTGCGTAAAGCTAGGTCAACTAAGATACGTAATGAATTTCTTAGATTAAAGAAAAGGCAGCCGTTACGTACATATTGATATTGATTATTGATATCGATTTTATTATATATTTATAATTGAATTATACTGTACATTATTTGAGTTATTATGCATGTTATTTTTTGTAATGAAATAATTATACATGTTGTCATTTTATTATGCACCTTTAGTTGAATTATCGTGTACATTATTTGAGTTATCATACATGTTATTTTTTATAATGAAAATATTTATACATGTTAATTTCTGTACTGAAATAGTTATTATGATATAATATGCATAATAACTCAAATAATGTGCATGATAACTCAAATAAAAATGTATAATAAAATCGATATCAATAGTTGATATCAAATGTGATATCTACGAAACATTATCCTAAAGAAAATCATTAATTAATTAATAATTATGTTTTGAATGCAAATAAAAGAAAATTATATTACTTGAATTAATAATAGGAAATTGCTACGCTTGGCTTCTCCTTGACTTGTCCCCAAAGTCTTGTTGGATAATGTATACTTTGATAATCTTAGGATTGATATAAAAATATAACCTTAAATGAAGTAAAATATATATAAAAAAAATATAAGTTTGTCTTAAAATAAAAATAATTAAGTATTATGTGCATTAAATGAAGTAATATACCCTAACTGTAACAAAAAGGCACTAAACTTATGTTGCTTTCTTGCAAATCATCACCTTACCTTCTCTTAATATTACATAAGCTTTAAAAACGTTTAATGGCACATAATTGTTAGGTAATCATTTATTAGTTTAACAGTTATTTAATTTATCACATGATTTATACTTTATTCGCATTAATTAATTATTATCATTTTCAAACATTTTTTTTAGAAAACATTTCCGAACAAATTATTTCTCGTACCAAAATGAATTAAAGAAGATGACAATTTGGACCACAATGAATATATTAAAATCAACCCTTTGAATTTGCTGTTTGAATCAATCTAGCAATATTCTAAAAATAAATTCATATTTATTTTATGCCCTTTTCGCTCTAGTTTTATTGCAAAAAATTAAAGGACACAAATTTTTCTTCATAAATTACATGTGAAGCTAAATTTCTTTTATGGAAGTACGTAGATGTAGTCAAATAAAATTCAAACTGCACAAAATTAGTTTTTGCTTTAATATATTAAGGTGCGTTTGTTCTACAGGTAACAGTTTGTAGGAAAACAAATATCATCTGAAAAAACAGATTTTTTTTTTCATGGATTTACAATCGAGAAAACAATTACACAAAGTATTATATTAATTAAAAGTTCCGATTTTTTTTTCAGACTTAAAAATCATTAAATTCCGAGTCATGCGAAAATTATCCCCACAAATAATATTAAAATTACTTCAAATATTTTTACAAACGGTAGTAATGTATCATGCTTATTTCACATATGTTGCAAAGAGGTGCATAACTGCTTTTTTTTTTTATTGTTTTTCGAAAGAGTGAATTTCACCGACTTCCATTTCTTAACATTTTACAAAAATAAAATAAAAATAAAAACATAATCTTTAGATCTAAACAAACCAAACTATCTATTCAAATCCTAGCATAACAGGAATTGATATATTTCAAAATTAATAAGATGGTTTCGGTTGTGTATTTATTTAAGGTTTTGAATTTTTTTATCTCATTCACAAAAAAAATGGAAATGAAAGAAATCAGTTGTGTTTATAACGCATAGCTGCATATATGCTCGTCTGTTACTATTATACTATAAATAAACTCGTCGCACTATATCATGAGAGATTGATCTTGTATCGTCGGATTAAAGATCAATGGTTCTAATTTATAATATAATTTTTTTGAATCATACGATTGACAGTCGGATTTGATTTTTAATCGAAAGGTTTAGATCTCTCCAGATAACGGGCGGAGAAATATTTGTCCGCAAATACAAATTCGATATCCACCTGGCTGATTGAACTTAAAGTATACTAGATGTTCGCGCTCCGCGAAAAACTACAAAAAATACAATAACAAAACAAAAATTGAAAAAAATTTAAACAAAAAAATTGCTACGTAAAAAACTGCAAAAAAATAAAAAAAGTTAAAATATACTACAATATTTTTACTGTAGCACTCTACACTGAAATACTATTCGTGATCATGTAGCTAACATGTTGTAACTTTATATATAGGTATATATAGGTAAGATAACCAGTGACCCAATTAGACTAAAGCGAAGATCAAGCATATCTCGCCTCTCTCCATACTTCAATACTCGATTCGTTTTCTCAGGTAAACGATTCGCTCAAAATCTTCCCCTTTTTACAACTTTTGTTCAGAATTTACTACAATTTCTTTTTGTCAATTGTTGTAGCCTTAACGACGGAGTGTTTTCTAAAACCCTTTTCATTTTTTGATTGTTGTTTTGCTCTCTGATCTCTGGTTATTTGTCAGTTGAACTCTTAACTCACTAGTTAAAGTAACTTGTTTTCACAGAAACATAGTAATGGGTGAATCAGGAATTGGAATCGCTAAGGATGTCACTGAGGTAAGTTTTTTTCTTTCCTTTTCTAATTCCCCAATTTCAATTCTTCACTGAGCTGTGAGCTAATTTTATGAAACTGTCGCAGTTGATTGGAAACACACCCTTAGTGTACTTGAACAAGGTAGTGAATGGGTGTGGAGGCCGCGTGGCAGCAAAGCTCGAGTGCATGGAGCCATGCTCTAGTGTCAAGGATAGGTGCTAATCATCCTTTTTCTGCTTTCTTATTTCTATTGTGTAATTTCCTTTATTAATTTATAGGATGGCCGGCGATGATAAACAACATTTCATTAAATAAAAGAAAAGTTATACATAATATGCAAACCGAAAGGCGATAGCAAGTAATACACTCAAATGCTATCAAAAGAAGCTAATACCAGTTTCTCACACCATGAGAGCTGGCCTTCTAATTCCTATCTGGGCCTCAATGCATTGAAATCTGGTTTTGCCACGACACATCTTTAATTTGATTAAATTACAAATAGGGGCACATGTACCCCTACAACTGTAGAAGTGTTTAATCTGTAAGCTTTCTCCCTCGATCATTTATAGAAGGAATTTGGAACTTCTGTTGAAAATTGAGTGAAAAGTTATGGAAGATACTTCTGATTTTTGGGAGGACAATTTGAAGTTCTTAGGGGTTTGTAGGATATTTTAAGGTTTTGCTAGGCTACAAAACTTCTCAATTTCTTGCTTATTTGGAGTTAATTTGTTGAACTAGAAGATTTTAATTTAATTTGGAAATGAAATTGCAGGATTGGGTATAGTATGATCACAGACGCTGAGGAAAAGGGTCAGATCACTCCAGGCCAGGTTGGACCTAATTGCTGTATTTGCAAAAAGCACCTAAAATTTGTCTTGTTTGCTATCAATTCAACTTCTGTAGGGAAATCCACAATTTTGTTCGAACTTTTACGTGAAAGCCGAATTGTGTGAAAGCTGAAAAATGTTCCCATCTTAGTATACCAACCATTTAATGCTTAGTTTCATTTCGCTTTTGGCACATTCGTACTGAAGTATGAAAAAGAGATCATAGAATGAGGGTTAAAGTTGTTAACATTCGGTTGGTGGCATTCTTTTTCAATTGAACTTTTCTAATAGCTGGGTAGTTGAAATGAAGCTGAGAAATACTGGGTGTTAGTTGCAGTGAGAAATCTTGATTGTTGTTTACAAATTATGGGCAAAAAGTTCCTTTAATTAACTTCTTTTACTTCATTATAAAGAGCGTGTTGATTGAGCCGACAAGCGGTAACACGGGCATTGGACTGGCCTTCATGGCAGCAGCGAAGGGATACAAGCTGAAACTAACCATGCCAGCATCAATGAGCTTAGAGAGGCGCATTCTCCTCAAGGCATTTGGCGCTGAGCTCGTGCTGACGGACCCCTTGCTTGGCATGAAAGGGGCTGTGCAGAAGGCCGAGGAGTTGGCAGCCAAGACCCCCAACTCTTACATCCTTCAGCAATTCGAGAACCCCGCAAACCCTAAGGTAATGTAAAGTTAAGCACTATGTGTGTACCAAACCAAATTGGCAATGGAATCATTGCCTGATATTTTTTAAGGGAAATTTTTAACCTTCACATGTACTTTACCCAGCTAGAATGGTATTATCCTTTAGATAAAGTTCCCCGTTTTGCTCTTATTATTTCTTTCACCTATCTATAACCATAACTCTCAACTTGTAAATTAGACAAATAACGATTAGATGACTTGGAAATTGAAAGGGCAATTTTTTCTACGAAAAATAATCCTAAGTACTATAACTTATGAATCCTCCTAAACTCTTCATTTAAAAAGTGGAAGTTTTTGGCAAGTGACAAAAATCAGGATATTTTTTTTTCCATAATTTCGTACAAATGCTAGGGGGGCTATTGATAAGAATAGTAATTACACTTTCTTCATATGATGACATATGCTCATGCATTTCTGTAGGTACACTACGAAACGACTGGGCCTGAGATCTGGCAGGGAACAGCTGGGCAAGTAGATATCCTAATATCTGGAATTGGAACTGGCGGTACCATCACAGGCACTGGAAAGTACCTCAAGGAGAAAAACCCCAATATTAAGGTAAACAAACTGCTTGTTAAATATCCATACACATCCTAATTTTCTTTTATTTTCTGTTTTATTTTATACTGAAATTTTAATTATTTATTGAAGCTGTATGGAATAGAACCGACGGAGAGTGCTATTTTATCCGGAGGAAAAGCAGGTTACTAATTTCATGCCCCGTCACCTCTCTCACAGGGTCCATAAATCTCTTTGTCATATGTGCTCCCTATTTGCTATCTTATTTCAACATGTGTATTCTTTCATGTTTTAGGACCACATAAGATCCAAGGGATCGGTGCCGGCTTCATTCCAGGTGTTTTGGAAGTTGACATCATAGATGAAGTTCTACAAGTAAGCAATGCGGGAATTCACTTGTGCTGGCAGATCTTTTGATCCTGTGATAAAACTAAACCAAACTGGAACTAGCATACAACCCAAAGACTGAAACAAGTAATGAAATCCTGTACATGTAATTGTTTGACCTGAGTAGACAGTTATAATGCAGGCTATGTTAGGTTTGTAGCTGTACTATACAGCTTCTAGCATATAGATACTAGATTGACCTTGTGCTTAGAACCAGGACTAACACAATTATACATATGGGTTGTTGATTAGGTCTCAAGTGAAGAGGCAATTGAGATGGCAAAGCTTCTCGCATTAAAGGAAGGGCTGTTGGTAAGTTGCAATACACCTGGTTTATATATTTTTAGAGTAAAACTGAAAACAAACAACAATTCCTTTAGAATGCTCAAGTGTCAGGCTTTTAGCACAACTTTTGTTGATTACATGATATCCCCTTCTATCTATACTTGTATTTACTTAATTATCTTTCTTATATGTGGTAATATCTTAGTAGAGGCTAGATATCAATTATTAGTGGGGAGGTTGGGGAATATATTAGGGGCTTTTCAGTGATAAAATTGCATCTTGGTCTCTTGGATAAGCTTGAACCTTTAGTTTCATGAACTAATATTTCATATCAGGTTGGTATATCATCTGGGGCAGCTGCTGCTGCCGCACTTAGAGTTGCGCAGAGACCAGAGAATGATGGAAAGCTCATTGTTGTAAGTTATTTTAATTCTTCCCTTGTACATTACTGTTTCGTTGATTTAGTATACATGTCCTGGCTTGAGAATGCTTCCCAGAAAATTACATACTCTATCTTCTTGCTAGTACATAAACTGACAGAATTCCAATCTGATTTTATTAAAACTGCATGTTTGAGGCATATGTGGTACACATGTAGAACTTGAACCAAACATTATATTTACTAGGGAAAGGAGAAATATAATAATGCACTTAAATTCCTTATGCAATACTAACTGGATAGTTTGAACCAATTTACTTGTCCGTTCAATAACACAATACCAATGTTCAACCTGAGTAGTATGGCATATAGCCAATATGTGGACACTTGCCATTAGCAAAGGTCTTTAATTGTAATACATAAAAATTTGCACCTGATAAGCACTATTATTACTAACTATAGTGATATAAAAGGAAAATGAAAAAAGATTAAAAATTGCGCTAGACAATGCAATACTGATTATGAACAATGTGTTTTTTCATGCAGGTTATTTTCCCAAGCTTTGGAGAGCGTTATCTTTCATCAGTGCTGTTTGACTCGATAAAAAAGGAGGCAGAGAATATGGTTTTTGAGCCGTGATCTTTTTTTCATTCTTGTTATGTCACCTCTTTGTGCTTGCGAAATTATTACAGCCTCTAGCTCTATCAGAATAAAGTGCCTTTGTGATTGAGAAATTTAGATATTTCCAACAGCCAAGCACAAAGAGAACCCGATTTATATCATTGAACTTTATGTTGATTTTGTTTGGTTATTGTGGTGTTTCTCAAATAATTATGTTGTTCGGCTGCTTATCTGTCTGTTTTATCCTTCGTTTTTTAACTTAGTCTCCACATGTACCATTAATGTAGATATTAGAGCATCAACATTTGATCAATTAATTTTAATTGTTAAATAGTCACATCATCACTTTTAACAATTAAGAAGATTCATAAATTACTAAACGCTTCATTCCAGCAATTCGTTAATAATTGTAAATTAAAGAGAAAAAGAATATTATTCAATTATTTTACAAATGTGTCACTTAAGCAATAATTTTTTAATAAATAAATTTGCTTAATTAGCAATTCATTTGCAACTCCAACAATTAAAATAATAATTGTTACATCAGAATAAGTAATTGTAAAACAATTATCAATGTAGATGCTTTTGTGCATGCATAATCACTATTAACCTCTTCTTTCTTTCTTTTTGTATTTTCGAGAAAATGTAAGCAATATCTACTAAAGAATGAAAAAAGAAGAAAAGAGGGAAATGAAATTCAACAATGCAAAGACAAAATTGAATTCAAATTCGTATTAAAACTCTTATGCGTATTTATATTCTTAATAAATTAATGTTTATTGAAAAAAAAACCTTGCTAACGAGCACGACTATGTCGTGTTATGTCCTTTAGACAGCCCCAAAAATCGAAGCTATCCCCGGATACTATTTATTCCAGGATCATCTAGTCAAGATCCAAGTAAAAGCCCTTTACTCATAACGGGCCTTCAAAATTCCAATTCTAATAGACGAACCAGGTTCGTCGGGGCCCAATGGTCTGTAGAGCCTCAAATAAGACATGGTCTGGTATAAACCCTAGATGCCACGACAAAAATACAAAGTCACAAACCAGTCTTTCTTCATCCCTCTCAAATTCTACAAGTTCTTCTCGCCGCATTGCTTCTCTATCCCTCTCTTCTCTCAGATCTATTCTTCATCTTCCACCTAGCACCGAGGCGGGGCGTTTCTTCAATACTAATGTTTCGTTTTTCTTCTCATTTTCCTCATTGTAACTTTTTTCTGGCTGTCGATTTTCACGGGCAATGATGCTTGTAACTACCTATTTTATGATTGGAATTTCAGGATTTCATGATTATTAATACCAATGGATCCTTCTGAGCCATCAATATCACGAGCTTTTTTTTGTTTCTGGATTGTTTATCTATGATTTTTTGCTTCGATTTTGTTGAGGGGATGATAATGCGAAACGGAAGTTAATACGTGTCGAAAGAAAAATTCAGACTACAATTATCTGATCGACAAATTTAATACTTCTGAATTAAATCTTTGTTTTTCGAAGTTCTTTTATATCCTTGTTTGTTTTTTTGAAAGAGATTGATTAGTTTTGTGCACAAAAAGCCGATGCTCTGGATAAAAATTGAAAAGGAAGGTAGCATGGTATGGTGCACACAGAGAGAAAAAAACAGAATCTAGCCGATGTTTTTAATGAATTTCTATTTTGTTAAAAAAGTATTTAAATCCCTTTTTTATCATTTCAATTGGTTAACAGAATCTAGCCGAACGGCTCCTTGGATATCATGCAGGGTACAATAAAGACTTGGTAAAATGAACTTCAATATGTGATTCTCTAATTGCAAATTCTATCAATTTTAATGTAAAGATGCGTGTTTGTTTTAATTTTTTAAATAAAATATTATTCTGAAACGAAATAGACAAACTGTTAACGTCAACCATTTTATGAAGAAATTGCAGCATTACTAGTGTAGCTATAACCTACCAGCAAGTAACATGTCCATATAGAATTAAAAACAAGATAATCTGAATTTTGATAGCTGAATCCGCCGAGGGTTTGAGTTCCAGCAATGAATTGCTATGTCGCCATTGCCGGAAGGTCAATTTCCGAGTTTTCATAGTCATAGCCACGAAAAAGAAGTTTGAACTCATGAAACTCGAAGAAAATAGAAATCAATTGTCTAAGAAAAGAAGAAGATTTTGAAATTTTGAAATTTAATATTTGATTGGATGATATTAATTTGAAAAAATGGGTTGAGATTTTAGTAAATTAAGATATAATTTCAATTGGCAACACGTTGTAATTATAATTTAATGAAGAGATCGATCACATTTCAATTTGATTGGTTTGTGGAATGAAAATTGGCGATTGCTATTAATTTGATGACGAAAGATCATCTCAAATGAGTTGTGCATCATTTTCACATCACATTGAATTGCATGTTTAAGAAAGTAAGTTGAATAAAAATGTGTATACAATCGATTGTACCGATCAAAATTGCCAGTGGAGGTTATATGCATCGAAAATGTTAAGTAATGATGATTTCATAATTAATATAAGACAAGATTTTCATAAATGTATTATGTCGGAAAATAGATTGGAATATCCACAATTAACGTCTCCATTCATGACTTTCATAATTCGAAAAAGTGTAAAAGATAATGTTTTGTTTAATAGTGTTATGATTTAATAGTGCTATTACTTCTTGTCATACAACGAACAAATTCGGGTACAATGATTGAGTGATTTATCGCATCAACAAATGATTCAGAATGAAATGCTGCCAAGAAGGACCAACGTCAGCATATAAGGATTTATAATGAAATTGATGAAAAGAATACACACCGACAAGCTTATGCTTGTGGGCGATGCAAACAGTCGGAACACAACAGTCGCATATGCATCGCACCTCTCAACAACGAAGGTAATACTACAATATTGTTTGGTCAAAACAACAATTATTTTAAATTGTTAGTGTTTGAAATTTTATTAACACATATAAGGATTCAAGAAAATCGAGCTTGTTCTATTAGAAATTACATGTTATCATTTTTTAGGCAAGATATGAACCATTTTATTTTTGTTAATGTATTATCTTTTATGAACTTTCTTGTAGGATAAATTGTATCATTTATGGAGCTTAATGTACTCTTTTGTTAAGTTTGATTGTAGGATTAAATCAATATTTTCTTTGGTTCAGATAGTAATTTAATTTTGTTAATTGTGCTGGTACCATAGGTGTAAAAAAAGAGAGGTTAATGGGCCGAGATGTTAGAAGTGAAAATCTTTAGCACATACGCAACTATTACATGTGCCTCTGATAGAATCTCAAATGTGCATGTTCTTTGAAAATTCCAGACCAACTTCACATATTAAGGGAGCAAGTACACATCAGGGGCACAAGTAGTACTTGCACCCCAAGAATTCACAAAAAATGGTCCACATGAGGGTTTGAACTCATGCATCTCTCAAACTCAACGCTTTTAATTCAAACCCCTACCACTAGACCATTTTTATTTCTCATGAAATATGAGACCAACAAATTAGTTGTACATTTCATTATTATTTTTGTAGAATATTAATTATTATTATTTATTGCATTATTATTATTATTAATATTAACACTAAACTATAATTTCTTTAATTATATTATTTATTTTTATTGTTTCTTCATATATTTTTTATCATTATTATTTTTTGTAAATGTTTATTATTATTAGTTGCGTCCCTAAATGTTGGTCTCACGCCTACCAATAGCTGTTGAAAAAGTTCGGTCCTTTACCCTCTATGAAAAATTTCCAAAATTTTCATAAAGAGCTCAATAACGGACCATCTAGGTTGCCCAGATACTCCAAAATCATGCTGCATCGCGTATCAGATACGTATCTGATACGGATACACATGCGATACACGTGAAATACGCACCAAATACTACACATGGCGTATCATTTTATTTTAATATTGTTGGCTAGTCGGATCCAACATGATACGATTGGGATACGACTAGGATACGACACAAGATAAGGTTGGGATACAACATGATACATCTGGGATATTTTCCTGTGCGCAATATTTAGTATTTTGGCCATAAGTGCTTCATCTGAACTTCGATTAAGATGATTCAAAGTACATTGAAAAGCTAAGAAAGAGCTTTACAATATTGGTTTATCATATAAGACATTCTAGCTCTTGATTTCTGCAATAAAATAACCTAAAATAGAGCAATACCTGAACTCTTACAAAACAAACAAAACAAACTTAATTTAACATTAATTATTTCTAAAACCAACAATACTCGATCTATTTAACACAATTAACCTTAGATTTAAACATATATAATTTTGACTTATAAAAAATACAAACCACTACAACAAACATGTATTTGTGATTAAATTTGTTACATATTATATACATTCTACTAAATTCAACAACAATAATCAACAATAATCACTAATTTGCTCAATTTTGTTCACCTTTTACTTGTTTAGCTTGATTTTAAAAATAAAAACTAACCTTGATTTGGAGAAGAAGGAAACTGTAGATGAACACCAATGAAGCAAGGAAGAAGAGAGAAGCTTCTCTTGTATTGAAAAAAGCATGGAGGAGCCATGAAGAAGAGAGATGGAGAAGATGAGGCGGTTTGAGGAGAGATCAGGTTAGGGGCGCAAGAGAAATATTTGGGGAGAAGGTTTTGGAAAAGACAGCTAGGGCTGAAATGAATGGTCTAGTGGGAATCGAACTAATGATCTCTCAACCCAACACCTCAACAACCAAGCCCCTGCCACTAGTTCATTCATTTTTCTCGTTACAGACCTTTCAAGTATTATACTAATCCAAATTGTTTGGGATATTTCTTGTATGCTCTTTCTTTATAATATTATCAACAAATGTTATTATTACTTCTATTAATATTATTATTGCTTTTGTTATCATTCTTACTATTATTATTTTTATTTTTTTAACTTCATCATTATTATTGATATTAATATTAATAATAATTATATTATTACTATTATTATTTTTTATTTTTAGACTTTTTTTTTTATTATTAATAGAGATGGCAGAACCCGACCCGACCCTACAAACCCGCCCGACTTGGAGTAGCTCGATATGACCCAAAACCCGAAAATGACCCGACAATAGATAACCCGATACCCGACCCGACCTGATTTGATATGACCCGAAACTCGAAAAGACCCGACAACAGATGACCCGATACCCGAACCGACCTGATTTGATATGACCCGAAACACGAAAAGACCCGGCAGCAGATGACCCGATACCCGACCCAACCTGATTTGATATGACCCGAAACCTGAGAAGACCCGAGATCAGATGACCCGGTACTCGACCCGATCCGAACTGACATGACTCGAAACCCGAAATGACCTGAGATCACATTACCGGCCGACCCGACATGACCCGCAATATGAGATGACCCGACTTGACCCGAACACAACATATCAGAGACCCGAGATCAACTTAACAAACTAGAATAAACTCTGGTTTGAATATTTGGCCTTATCAAACTGATATGAACCTATCAATTAATATTGTACTTGTTCATGTATTGACTAAAATGAACTCTGCCGCTGCAAGTCGTGTGACGCTGCACCGCTCCTACAATCTGCATGACAGCACTACTACACTGCACGCTGCATGACACCTCTCCGTCGTTGTGCCAATGACGCATGACGCATGACAAATATCAACGCATGATGACCCGAGACCCGACCCGGTCCGACCTGATCAGACCCGTGATCCAATAATCTTTTGAAGACAAACTGACTCGACTTGCCCGACCCGAAAGACCCGAAACCCGAAAATACCTGAAACGAGATAATTGAAACCCGACCCGATCCGAACCCGAAAGACCCAAAACCCGAAAAATACCCGAAACTAGATAATTGAAACCCGACCCGGCTCGAACCCAAAAGACCCGAAATCCGACAAATATCAACGCATGATGACCCGAGACCCGACCCGACCTGATCAGACTCGTGACCCGATAATGTTTTGAAGTCAAACTGACCCGACCCGCCCGACTCGAACCCGAACCCGTCCGATTTGCCACCTCTAATTATTAATATTATTACTACTTTTTTTATTTTTAATCATTAATAATAATTTTATTAACATTTGTATTCTTATTATATTTCTACATAGAAATTCACATGGATGACATTTTTTCAAAACTGCAATTAGGAGCAAGTAGGAGCGCATGTAGCGCTTACGCCCCTAAATTTGAACAACTGGATTCCACAACTGCAAAAGCAGTGCAAAAATGCATGAAAATCAGAGAACTGTGAAAATTTTAAGATGCCTTCGATCTTTTTTTGTTGAAAATATTCGTTCTTTGACTTTTTATGAAAATTTTCCATCGATCATAGAATGGACCAGTTCCTCTTCAGTTTGTGAAGTTCATTTGATGGTCATATGAAAATCTTAAAAACCCCATGAAACCAAAAGCTGATGGGAGAATATTTTAATAAAGATCAAATATAAATATTAAATGTTGAAATTAACTTAATTATGATACTATAAAACTGCAATTATGTAGGTCGCAATGGAATAATTCTTACATATGCAGATCAAATATAAATTGTTGTAATAAAAGTACATATATAATGTTAAGCTATCACATAAATGTGTATAATAAAAAAAAAAATGAGAGAGAATGCATGCACTTCAACCTAAATCCGTGTACGATTGGTTCCCTTTAAACAAGTTGACTGATTTCAACTAAAATTGTTCAAGTTTAAAGTAAAATTATGGCTAGATTAATTAATTTGGTCTTCCCAAATGAAGGTCAAAATTTATTTTTTTGCCATTTTGGAGTTTGGACCTTCAATGAATTCCCTACAATTGAAGAGGATCCTAATTCCTAACCGGATGAGAAATTAATGACTCAAATTAGAACAATGCAATTCCATGGTTTCAACATATAAAAATACATGTTGTCAAGAACCATGATAGATAGACCTCTATACACCAGCACAAGCCCAATGAAATACGGAAGCCTATTGTCTACCGCGCAGCACGAATTTTGCACGCTGATGAGCGCTTGGTGACATTTGCGGAGGCTTTTAGATTGGTGAGCACGCATCTCGAAGTGAGCTGACAAATTACATTCATAATCTCGTTCAACGCGGTACCGAGCAGTACTAGACTTCGTTCCATGAAATACAAGGCAATTGGACATAATTATCCAGTTGATCCTTTTTAATTGTTGTTGTCTGTATTAAGCACTATTTGATGCATATATTATTTTTTTCTTTGTAGTATCTGTGCAAGTAGAGTTCTCAAAATCGTGTCTACGTGTCTGAAAACATCAAGGAACGACAGGGCACGATAAGGACACGACACGGTTAAGACACGGCACGGAACATGGCACGATACTATTCACGTGCCGTGTCTTAAGCGTGTCGTGCTTAGGTTTCCTACTGTAGGATACGACACGACACAGAACGTTTACGAGGAGAGACACGCCACGCCACGCCACGCCACGAAAGCACGACACGGAACGACACGAGAACACGTCTAGACACGATATATTTAGACACGACACGACGACACGACACAACACGGATAGACACGGCACAACATAGATAGACACAGGTAGGCACGGATAGACACAGATAGACATGGAAGTTCAAATTATTTTGAAATCTTTTGTATTTATTAATTATTCTATTTTAAAATTTACAAAATTAAAAAAAAAACGTTTAGACACGAGCCACAACATAGTTAAGACACAGTTAAGACACGACACGTTTAGAGACGGCACGTTTAGACACGACACGTTTAGAGACGGCACGTTTAGACACGACACGTTTAGACACAACACGGTTAGGCACAGAACAGTTAAGACACGACACATTTAGACACGGCGTGCCTAAACGTGCCGTGTCTTAACCGTTCCGTTCCGATCCCTTTCAATTTTTGGTAGGACACGGAACGACACGGTAAAAATAATAAAATACTAATCATGCCGTGCCGTTCCGTGTAGTGTCAAGTCGTGTTTGGAACATAACGGCACGAATTTTTATTTTTTATTTTTCATGGCCCGTGGGCTTACAACACACACCCACAAATAAATTAGAAAACAAACTTGAAAACCCTCCTAAAATTGCCTCTGTCGAGGCTTGAACCCCAGACCTGCTCCATGAAGGTCTTGTGTCTTACCACTGCACTAGATAGAGTTTGACAGCGGCACGAATTTAGAACATTATGTGCATGTGGCTAACTCGTAAACCATCCATTCTTATATTATTATTTTATTACAAGCACGTTTTTTCCTCTATCCAGAATCCAGATGCATGCACTGAGCTGACAAATTACATTCAGGACAATAATAGATTAAGAAATTAGCTGTAATGTGTTGATTAAATATGATGAAATAGTCTATGTTCAATGTCTAATTGTAGTTGCAACTAACATTTAAAGCCAATTACTGATCGAATTTTGTTTCGGTTTGACCTCAAAAAATAAGAATTACATTCATGATCATGCTTTCAAATATTTGACAGTCATGATCTTATTTTTCTGCGTTCAACGTTCAGACTAAACGCATGCGTTCATGCTAAAAAAACAAACGATAAAAATGATTAAGTATCATGCAAAATTTCAAATAATCTGAGTTCACGTCGCGTTCAGGTAACGTTGTGAACGGCACGTCTGGACGCCCGTTCAGACGCTACGTTCAGACGTGAACGCATGTTTCAAATATACTTGGTATTTTTTTTGCTTCGTAAACTCCGGTGACCTCTATTTCTGAACGCGTGCGTCTAGAAAATACTTCTGAACGCTGAACGCAGAAAAGTAGAGCTGTGACCAAATGTTTGAAAATAGAATCATGAATTTAATTCTTATTTTTTTGAGAATCAGACAGCAAATAAATTGTTACTGATCAAATACAAACACAAGTTAAAATTTTAAGCATCCGTCTGCACAAATGCAAGTGTGGACATGATGCAATTTTTTAGGATAGAGATTGAAATTGTCTGAAAATATTGTTCAAATTTCGTAGCTAGGGAACATGATTACATTTTTTATTTCTATTTAGAAAATATAAATTATGTAAAATTGGTTACTAATTTTATAAAATTTTAAAGCAAAGATAAATTCTACGAGGAGCAAAATTTTATGAACAAAAATTACCATCATAAATGCGACTACCAAACTCTGTGATGGAGGCCTGCATTTAAAGTAGTGCTACAGAAGTGTCAACAAAGATTATCGTGAATATATTTCTTTGGAAATTGGAGAAAAAAACCATCAGAGTTTTTGCTTACTAATAATATGATGACAGAAAATGTGGAACCGGATCTGCTGCTCGTAAAATTTCTGCTTGTTTCGATCTGGATCGTTTAAAACTCATCTAACGTTCAAAACATCTATCTCCTGAATCAAATCACAACCGTCCGTGGCGGTCGATCTATTTGTGGCGGTCGGATTAGAACAAGTAGGAATTTTACGAGCAGCAGATTCGGATCCAGAAAATGTGAACCTCTTAGAGATGAAAAAAAATGTCAATTTTGTATAATTTCATCCGATTTTTTTTATGCGTCAACTATTCAGCAAAATAATGTCAAATATTAGCAAGCCTCAAGAATATTTATCCTCAATTTTCCTCTTCCAAAATAAAATTATTAGAAGGTAAATAAGCCCAGGTGGGGAGGGTTTGGAGGGAGGTTGATAGTACAATTTCTCTTGACAAAAAATGATCTTTACAAAAATACTATTGTTTTCACTGGATATTTACTACATTGAGAAGATACAAATTCATTGTATATGTACTGCTTAATAGTCAACTTGAAATACTAAACATCAACATAAAAACAAGTGACACTTCTATGCAAATTAGCAGTGATTTGACAAAATCTGATCGTGTCCGACTCGGCTCAAAAAATTCGAGACCGCGACTAGGATATAATGTAAACCTAGGCGGCCTAGGTTAAGACTAATTTTCGGCTTAATGACAATTATAAAGTCCTAATTACAAATTTCACACAAACCCAATTCCTAATTGCAATTGCTCAATTAATCAATACAACTAATTTAACTAATGCTACACAATTCAATCAAGCAATTCTACATTTAATTCAACAAGCAATTCTAATAATCCATAATCAAGCAATTCAAGCATTCAATTCACAATTCACAATGACACAAGCAATTAACACTGATGAATTAAAATAAAGAGAAAGGAAACAGAATGGATCAATCAAGTGTTGACGGAGTTCGACTTGCACAAACGACCTCGCCTACGTCTCCGGGTCCCCGGAGTCCCCGCTTCTTGCGATAATAAGCCCGGTCCGCTCCACTAAACAAAATCGCTTGTTTAATGTACAACTTTGGAATGTGACTCTCTTACACACACCGGTGGAGCTGCCAACTCTAACTCGATGTCGAACTCTATCTCGTTACACACGCCGGTGGAGAATCGAGCTGACTATCTTGAGCTCACTTACACACACCGGTAGAGCTCAAGACAACTAAACACACACTTAATAGAGTAGACACTTGGCTAATTAGATGATTAACAAAGACAATCATTCAAACAAACTAACTCTCTATAATCTCTAGATTAGATTTAGCTAATTAAACTTGGTATTAAGAGCAAAGATTTGACTATAAGTATTGAGCTTAGGGTTGCTGGTAATAGTGTTGAATGAATAGAGTAGTTCAGTAGTTCCAATTGTTGGGTAAGAAGGGTTTATATAGGGTTTAATTCTGGTCAAAAGCATTTCTGCGAAACATAGCGTTATAACACTATTTCATGTGTAATTCATAGCGTTATAACTTATAATGCAATCTTAAGTGAGGACAAATAATGTGACTGTTGGATTTTGATCGTACAATTTTTACATAGCATTATAACGCTATCTTATGCATTAATTATACCGTTATAACGCTATGTCAGGTTATGACCACAAATTTGATCGTTGGGAATTTTTTTCTAGCGTTATAACGCTATCCCAAACTCATGCAAAAAAAATTCAGAACTTAAGCCAAATTTTGGCATTTGAGCTCTTTGGTGTTATAATGCCAAGTTCTCTGGAATTTGGTGTTTTCTAATTTTGCTACTAATTCAAATGATGATTTTGATCAAATAAAATTTGCATTATAAACTTAAATAATATTTAAGATATATTATTGATGTCTTGATATTTTATTTGTCCAATTTCTATTTTTAAAACCATTTTGAAAAATCATTCATGTGGCGTTATAACGCTATGATGCGTCGGTGTGGTTTTGGCCAGTTTGGTTGGTATTTCCTTGCTCTTTTCAACCACAAATTTAAATAAACTAAAATCTAATTAACCTAAGAAAGTCTTTATCTTTATCTTGATCTTCTAATCTTGCTCTTAGATCATGCTTGATTGTCTTGAACTTCAAACGGCCATAACTTTTCACTCGTAACTCGAATTTCAGCGTTCTTCGTGGCTTTGGAAAGCTCACGACAAAATATACAGTAACGTGCTTGCCCATACTAGATCACTTTTTGGCCCATCGGATATCGTTTGAAGCCTCAAAATTTCTCTTGAAGATTTTCTACAAAAATTCTCAAGAGACAAAGCTTTGTAAAATTCAAGATCGTTTTGCAAATCAACAAATACAAGCCATTGTTTGAGCCAACAATCTCTCCCTTTTGTTGATTTGCAAAACCACAAACATATGTGCCTAAATAAAATTCACATGAGGGTCCTTCGTGCTATTCAGGAGAAGTCGATTATCTTCGTCACTCGGATGAGTGATCGTCGATGAACCATGTATGTAACATATTTGCAATATTAGTATATTACATATATCTTTCATTTTTACTAAAAAAATAAAAAATCTAACTAAATACATTATAATAATATGAAGTTAATCATTTGCTTGCAACGAATATTTCCAATGTTCACTTTAATCCGGAGATGCCGGAATATGAAGACCTGAAACTTAGGTACTTGCAAAATTAAAATTTTTAAAATATCAAATACTATTGTCTTAAATTAATCAAAGTCTAACAACTTGAAGTGGCTTGACTAAATCAACTTTTTTTTACTATAAGCAGACTCAACACATCTACATGATTATGGTGTTTCCGATGGAATAAGTTATTTTATTTTTGAAGCATTATTTTTAGGTTATTTTATTTTTTTGCTGGTTTTATGAATTATGAATTATTAAAGATTTAGATATTGATGTTTTGATTGTATTGTCAATCCGTTTATGATATGTATTAATTCTATGTAATGTCTTCTCATAATATCTTGCAGAATTTCTTCGATGTGCCAGATTGTAGATCTGGGATGAGGCATCCATGACAAAGAGACAAGCGACTGAGGCATTCGACCGAACAATGCGAGATATTACAGATTGTAATCTACCATTTGGTGGCAAAATCATGGTGTTTGGATGTGATTTTCGACAGGTGCTACTAGTCGTAAGGTGCGGTTATCGAGCGTATATAGTTGATTCCAGTCTACGCATGTCACCTCTATGGACCTCCATGAAGAAGATGCGACTAACTCACAATATGAGAGCTCAGTAAGGCCCCTGGTTTTCAGCTTTTTTTTGTTGCAGATTGGAGATGGAAAAGAGGAAGTAGTGATCCAAATTTTATTCGAATACCCAATGACATAGTGATCCCTTACACAGATGCCAGCGAGTCAATGGAGAAGCTCATCGATGCAATATATCCCTCTCTTCATATTGTGAGTGTTTTTTTATTTATACAATTTTCGGTGACAAAAAATAGATATTATTTGGCTCTGCTTTCATAATTTTTTCCATGCAGGCAAGATCATCAGAATACATGATTTTCAGGGCGATATTGTCAACAAAAAATGAGTTTGTTGACGATATTAATAACAAGATGATCGATAGGTAGCCTAGAGAAGAACATATATGCTATAGTTTTGACTATGCTGAGGATGACTACAATAGCAACTACCCGACATAATTCTTGAACTCTTTGATGTCGGGTGGTCTACCGCCTCATTTATTAAAGTTGAAACTAGGATGACCAATCATACTTTTACGCAACATCGATCATGCGAATGGACTATGCAATGGTACCTGATTGGTTTGTAGAGCATTCCAAAAAAATGTGATAGACACATAAATAACTATTGGTGTACATGCTGGAAAAAGAGTTTTCTTGCCTCGAATTTCAATCTGTCCATCAGATAATAATATGTTCCCATTCAAGATTAAGAGAAAACAGTTCACAATTCGTCTTAGCTTTGCAATGATAATAAATAAAGCTTAAGGACAAACGATTTTGCATGTTGGCGTCTATCTACATGAGCCAGTATTCTCGCACGGACAACCATACGTGGCGCTATCAAGAGGGACATCTCGTAGGAATACAAAGGTTTTGATTAGGCCTGTTAGTAAAGTAACGCAACCAGGAGTTTACATGTCCAATGTAGTGTACCAGGAGGTTCTGCAAGATGACTAATACTGGTAAAGTGCAATATGCTCTCTTTCTTACGTTGAGTTGCAATTTTTTAGCAGATGTGCTTTTAGCATTTTATCTTTAGTTTTTCTTATGTTAGTATCTTTGAAGCAAACTAAATAATTAAGTTTATTTGACAATTCTGATTGTGACACTTTATTTATTTTTTAGGATTTTACTGTTGTATTATTTTGTAAGATGTATGGATCAGTTTCTATTCTTATATTTATGTCGACAACAAATCGGTAATACTGAGAGAATCATCATCTAAATGAAATTGTTGTGCATTGCATGCATATGTTATATTGTTATGTAGTTGAAAGACAAATACGCGCAGAAGATTGTAAAAGCACTTCTCCAAGCAAATATTGTTAATATAACTAAATGACATGAACACATAATATTGCATATGTGTTGAATAATTCAAAAAAATGTGATAAACGCAGAAATAATTTTTGAGCAACACACAAGTTAAATGATTTTTTTTCATTCATAATATCTCTGGTTGTTTGACACGGTTAATATTACTAGTTTTAAAAAAGCACTTATCTCAAGATGGGGATTCATTGAAGAAAAACATTCAATTTCAACACATTCTTAAACGCCTCCGATAAAATAGTAAAAAATTCAAAAAAATGTAAAATTCCCTACGTAGGTTTTAGTATGAATAACAATTTCAATGGTTCGGATCGGTCATTTTCAACTTGAAATTTGAAATAAGCATCCGTTAGCACGTTTTCAGTTTTGCTAACATTAGTATATTAATTATTTATATATATATGCGCACGCTGTACCAATATTGCCAACGACTTATAAGAAAGGTCTCGACTTCCTGTAGTGTTTTGATTTTCTTCTGGTTAAAATGAAACTATCTTACATGTTTCTGAATTTTCTATTGGAGTAGCTGTTAATAGTCTAGTGCTTCCTCTCATTCTTTGGGTTTTACATCAGCTGAAATATAAACTTATTTGTCTTTTAAACCCTAACTCGAAGCTTGAATTAACTTCCTTTTCCTTTATTTGTGCACATACTAATGGCTGGAATGAGAAATGGAATTGCTAAGGATATTTGTGAGGTATATATTTGTGTTTTTTTCTTGAGATCTCAACTTTTGACTAAGGTATGAGTTAATTTTATGAAATTTTTGTAGTTGATTGGTAATACACCATTGGTGTATCTCAATAAGGTGGTGGCTGGTGGTTGTGGAGCCCGTATAGCAGCAAAGCTTGAGTACATGGGGCCTTGCTCTAGTGTCAAGGACAGGCAATTTCCTTTATTCTAATCATGGAAATGAGAAATGTGTAACGTAAATCCTTCTTCTTCCATAAATCAGGAAGAAGGGATGGGTAATTTTGGGATAATTGAAAAAGAACTGCTAGGAGGATGTTTAAACATGATAGTTCTGAGCCAATCTTTAGGATAGGTACAGAAAATAAGCCTCTCTTGGAGGCATTTCCAATATATAAGATTTTGCCGGAGCACAAAAGAATTCAATTCATTTTTATTTTCTTTCTAGTGAGCTATTCTGTTGAATCAGAAGGTTGTAGATTGTGAACAGCTGTTATTATGTTATGTGTAATGAAATTACAGGATTGGTTATAGTATGATTAAAGATGCAGAGGAGAAGGGACTCATTACTCCAGGCGTGGTTAGTGATTCTAAATCAGGTCTTTTTTGCAAATAACACCAAATATTTTACTGTATTTGCAGAAACTATCCAATCTCTCTCTTATTTTCTACTACATCTGATATCTATTGGAACAAATGCCTAATCTTTATAATTATGAGTGGTGGAAATGTTTTTACTTGGTTGGAGTTCAATTTGGTTATACATAAGAAAGGAGCACTGGCAGTTAACTTGTTTTAAGAGTTGCGGAGACTTTCAAATATCTTGTTTGTGGTTTACATTTAAAACAGTAGGGTAATTTGCAATTAAACCCCACAAAAACTGGGTAGTAGTCATAAGTACAAGAAATCTGGAATGTTTTTTCATTATAATAATTCAGATAAAACTGTTTTTCTTAGAGTGTATTGATTGAGCCAACAAGTGGCAACACTGGCATTGGACTTGCCTTTGTGGCAGCAGCAAAGGGATACAAGCTCAAGCTGACGATGCCAGCATCGATGAGCATTGAGAGACGCATCCTTTTAATGGCATTCGGTGCTGAGCTGGTGCTGACAGACCCTTCTCTTGGAATGAGAGGTGCGGTGCAAAAGGCTGAGGAGTTGGCTGCCAATACCCCAAACTCTTATATTCTCCAGCAATTTGAAAACCCAGCTAACCCAAAGGTAATACGAGATTTAAAAAGGATTTTCATTTTGTAATTATATTGAGGATGTTTGCAGAGAAACCTGTTATCTATCAGTGTCATATCAATATTTTGAGGATGGTTGAGAGAATTGACTGGTGACTATCATATTTTGTAATCTGCCTAGACTACATGCCGGGGCCAGCAGTAATGATCTTGTCATCTGTATCAAGTTCCTCGTAGTTGTTTCGTGCCTATTTTTCGTTTGTTTCTGTATGACCTAACTCGAATTCCAAATTAAATAAACAATGATTCTGTTATAGATAAGTAAAAAGGGTAATTATGTACAGAAAAAAAATTCTAACTACATGAAATAATTCTGTAAGATACCCCCTTATTATTTGGAAATGGGTGCTGGTTGCACACAACAAAAATTGAGGGTTTCTTCATCACTTAGGACAAATAAAATGGATGCATTTTGAATCAACAATAATTACATTGTCATTAAATGATGCATGTGCTTGTATTTCTATAGATATATTATGAGACTACTGGACCCGAGATCTGGCAAGGAACAGCTGGAAAAATAGATATCCTTGTATCTGGGATTGGAACAGGTGGTACCATCACCGGAACTGGAAGGTACCTGAAGGAGAAAAACCCCTATATTAAGGTAACATAGATAACTACCTTATTTTTGTACCCTTTAAAGATTTAAATTTTCATTCATTTTTGTTCTAACAAATTTTAGTTCGTTTGGTGTAGCTGTATGGGGTGGAACCAGCCGAGAGTGCGGTTTTATCTGGAGGAATTGCTGGTTTGTTATCCCTCTCCTGTCTCTCTCCACTCTCTCATTTTCTTTGTCTATGTTCGTAATCATATTCTGATTGTGCTACCTTTGGCTCATGCATTAGGACCACATAAGATACAAGGGATCGGTGCTGGCTTCATTCCAGGTGTTTTACAAACCGACCTCTTAGATGAAGTTATAAAGGTAAGAATTGTGAAATTCCATAAGAGGAATTTTGTTTTTATTTGACCGGAAGCAGGAAGCTAATAATTGAGCCTCATTGCCTCAGTTATCCTCTGATGATCTTATCCCTTAATGAAAACCAAAATTAAGCTCCTATTAACTAGCCAATATCAACTGAGAACCTAAACAAAGTATTAGATGGGAGCAGATCTAAGACCCACTGGTAGGTTTGCATTACGGGCAATGTACTGTATTTGCTTCTGACTTCACAGGTACTGCTTGATTAGATCCTCAAAATAAACATAACAGGGGCTCCAGATCAGGTTAATAGCTACATGAAGGTACCGGCCATGACAACTATGGTGCTGAGATCTCAGACTGCAAAAAATAAGGTACCATACTAACAAGAACTTTGTAATATTGACTAGGTATCAAGTGCAGAGGCAATCGAGATGGCAAAGCTCCTTGCCTACAAGGAGGGTCTTTTGGTGAGCCGCAAAACACTTTAGTTTTTTTGTCCTTTTGTTTTGTTTTTTGAAGGGTATAAATAATAAAGTTCACCTTTGATATAATCTTAGGTTTTACAATGTTGATATGGGACAGAATAAGAGTTCCTGGCTGTGAATCACACCAGTTTTCTATTAACCGACCTTTTTCCCACTGCAACGTTTGTTCAAAATAAATTTATGCAAACATCAGTGATAAAGGATTTAATAATGCACTTAATCTTGTAGATTAGTAAATTTCTGTTGTACTTGAAGATAATGAGCAACATTTTTAAATTTACTTTTTGCAGGTTGGGATATCATCTGGTGCAGCTGCTGTTGCAGCAATCAAAATTGCACAGAGACCAGAAAATTTAGGAAAACTTATTGTTGTATGTCTTTTATTTCGTCTCTTTACTGTACTGATAAAATGGTCTTTTAACCAAGTACTATTATATTGCTGAGTAAATGAGTAAACATATGAAACAATTGAATATGTCATTATTATGAACTTTAATTTATACAGATTCTACTTATATGATGTGTCCTAGAGTGCAATACCAGCACTCAGCCTGAGTGCTGTGGAACATAAACAGATAAACCGATATTTAAAGTAAATAGAAGCATATTAAGTTGACATCAATAAAAGCCAATGATAGAAAAATAGCAGCAGGAACAAACAAACACAATGGAAAAGAAAAAAAGATTCATAATTGACTTCAAAATAACAAGATTCATTAATCATGTTCTATTATTATGCCATGCAGGTTGTTTTCCCGAGCTTTGGTGAGCGCTATCTTTCCTCCGTGCTCTTTGATTCGATCTATAAGGAGGCTGAGAACATGGTTTTTGAGCCGTAAATACACACTCTTTTCTTATTTTACATTTTTTCACTATCGTGTGACCTACTTATTTTTGCTTTTACCGTCTTAGCTTATATCAGAAAATAACATGCTAGACTGCTAGTGCTTGCCATCCTGAAATTTAGATATTTCATCAACGAACCTATGAATAATGGAACCATTTTATAAAGGTCGAATTTAATTTTTGTTTTTCTTTGTTTTGTTGGGGCCTCAGGTGTGTTGGTCATCATTCAACCAAGCCCGATATTTCCAGTGAAAGCTCGTCAAAGCGCCAGCTGTTGACACAAACAAGGTCTGATGTTTACCTCACTTATTTTTCTTATTATTTTTGTCTTTCCGTATCATTCCACACGCCTCAAATCAAGGTCTAAATAATGCAGCTAATATTAAAATTTGATCTTGTGTTGATTATATAGATTATATTTGAAGGTAGAATAAACTAGCTAGAAAATTAAACTTATAGTTGTTATTGTAACAAGACTATACTATAGTGATAAGAGATTAAAGAAAATGAAACTATATATGAATCTCACTTGAGAATACAAGTTCTCTCTTGATTCTTTACTTTCTCAAAATATCACATCTAATTATTGGTATCAGAGCCGATGGCTGAATCCGGGAGCAGTTCACTCGGACAGATGTCGTTGCCGAAGTTGACCAAGTCGAACTACGATAACTGGAGCATCCAGATTAAAGCATTGCTCGGATCGCATAACGCGTGGGAAGTGATCGAAGAAGGATTCGAGGACCAACACCGAAGCAGTGACTGTAGCTAACCTGAAGGCATTGAAAGAAAAACATATGAATGACAAGACAACTCTCTACATTCTCTACCAAGATGTAGACGAGGTTGACTATTACAAGAAGTCGAAAGCCTACAAGCTCTACGACCCGATCTAGAACAAGCTCGTGGTTGGTCGCGACGTGGAGGTGAATGAGGAAGCAAGATAGGACTGGAAGAACCAACAAGAAGAGCTGAACGTGGAAGGGATAGAAATCCCAACTCAAGTTGATGAAGCATCAAGTTCAGGTAGTTCAGATGAAGACTCTAATTCGGTATGAGACTACAGGAGAGGTGCACTTGTTGTGCTTGTTAGCGGATGCCGAGAAAATCTCATTCGAGAAGCTGTTTCGGACCAGAAATGGAAGGCAGTGATGGATGGGAAAATCAAAGCGATCGAGAAGAACAAAACTTGAAATTTAGGTTAGTTGCTGAAGGACACAAGGTAGACCGGTGGTGAAAGATTATCGGCAGAAGGTCGGAATCGACTACAATGAGGTTTCACACCGATTGCTCGGATGGAAATAATTCGACTACTGATTTTGCAGGCAGTACAGTTTAAATGGCTTATCTATTAGATGGATGTGAAGTCGGCATTCTTGAATGGAGTACTCGAAGAGGTGTATGTTGAACAACTCCTCGGGTACACGAAGCGGGAAAAAGAGAATGAAGTGCTCAGGCTGAAGAAAGCGATAGACTCGTACTTCTAAGAGAATGGTTTTCAACAGTGTCCTTTTGAAAACGCTATCTACGTGAACCATCGAAAGGGTGAACTCATGATCGTCGCATTGTATGTGGATGATCTGATCTTCATGGGCAACAACCAGAGGCTGGCCGAAGAGTTCAAAATGGCAATGAAGAACGAGTTCAAGATGACAGACCTCGTAAGGATGAGACACTTTCTCGGTCTTGAGATAAGGCAAGACAGTTCAGATACTTTCGTCTCACAAGGTGCATATGTGAGAGACATCTTTAAAAAGTTCGGGATGAAAAACTGTAATCCGGTAGCAACACCGATGAAACTCGATGCAAAGCTCTCTAAGTTTGAGGGAGGAGAAGCTGTGGAAGCCGACAAGTACCGGAGCATTATTGGTAGTTTGAGGTACTTAACTTGCACAAGGTCGGACATTGCATTTGCAGTCGGCGTGACAAGTAGGTTCATGGAGGACCCGAGGTCCTCACACTTGAAAGAGCACCACAGACTTCTCATTCTACTTGGAGGGACAACCTTCACATGGTTGTCGAAGAAGAAGCCCATTGTCACACTCTCAACCTGTGAAGTCAAGTACGTGATAGCATCACACAGTGTGTGTCACGCGATCTGGCTGACTTGCTGCATGACATGAAGCTTCCACAACATGAGGCAACCGAGATTCAGGTAGATAACAAGTCAGCAATTGGAGTGGCGAAGAATCTGATTCATCACCAAAGAGCAAGCACATTGATGTGAGGTTCCACTCTATTCGGGAACACATCAAGCATGAAGAGGTTCGGGTGGTTCATGTGCATAGCAATGACCAAGCTGTAGACATCTTTACTAAGGCTCTGCCGAAGCCTTTGTTCGAGAACTGCAAGCAAATGCTCGGATGATGGATATTCGAGACTTGAGCTTAAGGGGAGATGTTGGAAGTTGTAATCTCAAAGTCTCGAACTCGAGGCTGAACCTGAAGGACAATAGCAAGAACTTACGACAATGCTTGAGTAGTGGGCAGTGCTCGGAAGGTGAGAAGAACTCGGGAGGTGTAACTCGAAGATTTCGAGAGTACTCAGAAAGAAGATCTTGGGAAGTTGAAGGTGAAGATGACTCATGAATATCAACCCGAAGTCACTCGAGAAGACTGCTCAGGAGGAAGGCCGAGCTGATCGTTCAGAAGATACAATTTGACATGAGCCGCCTAAGTCAGAGACAACACGTGAGTGCAAGGACTTTTGTATCAACGATATTAAATGACTATAGTAGGCTAGATTTAGTAGGGAACAGTAGCTATAGATCTAGAAATTTTGTAATGATTGATTTTTTTAGTATAAATAGATGTAGATAGTAGAGAAGAATACGAGAGAAAAATCATTATAAACATTTCTGAGTTAATAGAAAACTGCTTTTAAGTAACTATTCTCTTGTCTCTCCGATCTAAGGAACTCTGTCTTAATTCCTCCATTAATATTTCTTCTGGTGAAGTGAGTTGAGTGTTAACTGTTCTAAGTGAGCTATGAGAGTATCTGAATGAACAAGTGAACAAACTATGAGTTTATTCGGAAACTTCATGTATTTGAGAACATCCATTCTTCGGAAACTATCCACAAAAGTGTTCGAATAGCCCTCCTCATGTGAAGTTTAAAACAACAATTTCATCCAACCTTGACCTTAACGATGACAAGAGGGATCAAACATATACACAATTCAAGAACTATTTATATCATATGAAGAATCAATGGTGAAATAGTGATCAAATTTTATGAAGTTTATAAATATCCTTTGAAAACAAACAAATTTAGCACAAAAATGTAGATAAAAACTTAATATTAGAAAAAAGGCTAGGAAAACAAAATATTGATCTCCATTCTTTGTACATAATTTCGAGTATGGTGGCATCATAAACTAACTGAACATAACGCCCATTACTTTAAATGGAACAATTACCGGAGCTTCTGAAGAGAAATGGTGTGTATATTAGGCTCCAAAGCGACCTTTGCGACTAATTTGGGGGTTCGATTAATCAGAGAACATTAGAGTATCTTCATCTCTGATATTTTTGGAGTTTTTAATCTGACGTGACAATTTCTAATTGAGTTTTAGAGATGTAGATGGATTTCTTATTTAGAAATTTTGCTCAAGAGTTTCTTATTTAGCAACTATGCCTTAGAGTTTATAAACTCTCACGTGGCTTAATCATTGACTAAAATTGATCGATCTTTCATAATATTGGTAATATTTGCTTGGAGCATCTTCATTCTTGAAATTTTTTGAGTTTCTAATCTGACGTGGCAGTTTGTAACTCAGTTTCAGAAATGTAAGAGAGTTTCTTATTTAGAAATTTTGGTTGAGAGTTTCTTATTTAGAAATTTTGGTTGAGAGTTTCTTATTTAGAAACTTTGGTTGAGAGTTTCTTATTTAGAAACTTTAGTTCAGAGTTTATAAACTCTGACTTGACAGTATCATTAGTTAAAAATTAGTTGATGTGTCGATTAAGAAACTCTAATTACAATTTTAGGGATGTAGGAGTTTAGAAACTAAAAAAGAATAAAATTTTTAATCTGATGTGACAATTATTTAAAAACTCGAAGAGTTTTAGGGATGAAGATGCTCTTACGTGGCAATTTATAAACTCTAACTTTTCAGTTTTAGAGATGGAGAGTTTAGAAATTAAAGAATAATTAAGTTTCTAAAATTGATGCGGCAATGAGTTAGAAACTCCAAGAGTTAGAGAAATAGAGATGCTCTTAGAGCGTCTGTGTTTCTAAAACTTTTGAAGTTTCTAAATAATTACCACATCAGTTCTAGAAATTTAATATTTTTTTAGTTTTTAAACCCTCTATTTTTGAAACTAAAAAATAAAGTTTCTTAATTGTCACGTTAACAAATGCTATCAATGTTGTGAAAGACCGATCAATTTTAGTCAATAATTAAGTCACGTCAGAGTTTATAAACTCTCAAGTAAAATTGCTAAATAAAAAACTCATCTACATCTCTGAAACTCATTTAGAAACTGACACGTCAGATTAGAAACTCCAAAAATTTCAGAGATAAAGATACTTTTAGATGGAAACTGTATTTAATGCAATTAGATCTGTTTTAAAATATTGCAGAAAATAATTGAAATCTTATTTACTGGTAACATTCCATGCACCTAGTGTCTGTGTGAAGTTAATTATTAACCTATTTTTAATTTGTGTTTGACAGGTCGGAATATACATCAGCCAAAGCTATAGCCACACCTGTTGATGTTGCGCAGAGGCCTGAGCAGTGCACCCAACCTAGTTGTTGTATGTCTTTTGTTTCTTCTTTCCTTTTACAATACTCATACTTAATTTCTTCTCTTTTGTTTCTTTCTTTCCTATTTAATTAGGAAGGTCTTGATCTTCACCACATACTTTTGTATTGCCAAGTGAACAGTAAAAATGTATCTTTCTAAGATCCACGCATATTTCACTATACAAATAGGGTGATTCTAATGTAAATCCAAAACAAACGTACATCTCATTTTATGATACATTTAATGGTTCTAATTACAACATAGAGATTAATAAATATTTTATTTTTGTTTGTACATTCATTAAATAAGATCAAAATGTCTCCTTAAATTCCGTTATTACCTTAATATCTTTTTCTTTACTAGGTAACACATGTATGAAAAAAAATCACATTAAATAATGGATAATGTTCCGTAGATACCATATTTAATATCGATTATCGATACTGATATTATTATGCACATTTAGTTGAGTTATTGTGCACATTATTTGAGTTATTATGCATGTTATTTCATGTTATTTTTGTATCGAAAAATTATTATGCATGTTAACAAAATAATGTGCATAATAACTCAAATAACATACATAACTATTTCAATACAAAAAATAATATGCATAATTATTTCATACAAAAAATAACATGCATAATAACTCAAATAATGTGCACAATAACTCAATTAAATGTGCATAATAACATCGATATCGATAGTCGGTATCAAATGTGGTATCTACGTATCAGCTTCCTTAAATAATATACATTATAATATATTATATTCAGATTGTTGTATTCATATTCGTACTAAAAATTGCATCGATGCAAACAATCATTGAATTTAACATAATAAACAAATTATGATATTTTTTATTAAGTAAAGATCTTTTACCAACTTTCATTTCTTTTTTGGAATTAGAAATCTATGAAATTCAGCTAGTTATATCATAATATTGACATTTTTTCCTTAAAATTTCCTATAAAAACATTTATTAATTCTTTTATAATGAGTTATTTTCTGTACATAAACTAAAACACACAATATATTCTTATTTCTTAGTGTGTGCACAATTTAGTTTTACTTGTGTGAAATGGGAGACATACTAAAATAAAACTAGACCTATAAATTAAATTACTATCTATATCTACTTTGCCAAAATAAAGAGTACAAATTAGTTCATAATGCTTGCTTGTTATTTTGTAAAACAATAATTCTAATAATTAAAGCGGGCTTAAATTCCTGAAGCAATATATACTTAATTTAATTGCCTTGTAAAATGACTTAAGTGTCCATGCATAATCAACGACTAGATTTAAAGATGTATCATAAAATAGGTTGTACAATAATTTCGGATTTATACTAGAAATACTCATGCAAATATACAATGTGATTTATTTGATTACTGGTGCTACATGTTTGATCCTTAATTATCATTGATTAATGCATGGAACCAAATCAAATGAATTCAAATTATGGTTACTGCATTTTTTTATGGATCAAACTGGAATTAGTGTAACGAAAGGACTAGGAAAAAGAAGGAAAAATATTTGATATTACACTTCAAATTTCGATTCACAAATATTAAACACATGTTTTCGTTATCCCATACAGGTCCTCTTTGAGTTTTGGAGAAAGCTAATTCATTGATGCTCCTAGAGCCAATCAAAAGGACGCTAACAATATGATTTTCTTAGCAATTAATTTGAGTTTGTTTTCTTTTATTTTCTCTATTTTTTTATATTCTTTTTTTTCTTTTATCTCTCTGTTTTTTTTGTATCTTGTGACCTCTTACATATTTTTGTTAGAATTGAGACGTCAAATTCAATAAATAAAGTTTGAACTATGTGTTATATGATTAATATATCAAGTATTATCACTAATATTGTATTGAGTAATATAAGATAACCATATAAATATGACTAATCAAGAACATTTTTGTTATTTTAGAAAAGAAAAGTTTGTGGAACCGCTCGCTCTTTCAAGCACAAGTGGTACCAAATTGATTGTCTAAAGAGTCACTAGACTCTTTCAATTTGATTCTCATTTTGTATATTGTGTTGAGGGGAAGTTATGTAGCAAAATGTATGATTCAATATACCATTTGATTGAATTATATATTTTGTGAATCTTAATTGATATTTCTATCCAAATCACAACTCATTCTGAGCATTTGCATGAGTATAAACATCATATGACAGCTGAATTGAGTCCTATTAATATCAAAGACAAAATTTGGAGCATAGCAGCAAATTAAAACTCAATTAATTGCAAAAATGAATACATGCATTATGGAATCCGTTACAACAGGTCGGAAAGCCGATATAACGGTTGGAAACTCGTTATAATGGGTTAGAAGATCAAAACTAACCATTGGATGTTTAAATGACTGAGGCGTTACAACAGAGATGAGAGAGGGGCGTTATAACAGTTGGAAATCCATTATAACGTGTCAGCAACCCGTTGTAACGGATTGTTGTAACAAATGAAGAGTTTTTCAGATATTTAAGGTATTCCTTCCTCTCCAAGAGTCTTTATCCTTGTCAATCCGAAATTAGACCTTTTAATTCTATTCTTGTTAAAATTCTAGCTCCAAAAACTCTATAAATTCTCCAAAATTTTCAAGTGATGAATTGACTTTCTGCCGTGCTTAAGCAACTCTCAAGAAGTCATCATGTTTCTCGTAAGTTTTCTCTTAGTCCTCACCTCTCTCATGGCACCTCCGAAATTACCAATTATGTACAATAATAAAAAAAGGAGCTAGAGAAACAATTGGAAAAAGACAGAAATCAAAGGGTCATGGCACAAAGGGAGAATATTCCCTCTCTCACATACCAACCCGGTACTGGTACAAGTTTCAACCCGGATACAAGCCCTACACCTCCACCATCCATTCCAGAGTCAAATTCTTCATTATCTCAACCTACACAAAATCATTCTTCCTCTCAATCGGAATAACAAAGAGTTTTTAACCCTTTGGGCCAATTCATCACAAAATCGAATTCCATACTAGTCGACTCTTGAATTTTCTACCTTTCATAGCACCGTAAAAAATAGACTCATTTTTTATACCTTTGCGTTCATGATAAATGAGGACAATCAAATAAGTAAATGGGAGTACAATCAATTGTTTCAAGCAATTGATTTTTGGGCACAAAGATCCTTGATTGAATTGAACCACCAATTTGCATTGAGTTCGGTAAGGGTTTTGTATGCCAACATGGGACCAACCAAAGAATCATTTGGGGTAACCACCTATTTCTACTGTCAAGAAATTCTCATTAATGTCGAAACCTTAGCTGAAGTCTTTGGTATTGTTGAGAATGGTGAGGAAGTAGATGTATACCACAAATGGCCTCAACATGAACAATCATTCACCGAATACAAGAGATGGTTAGATGCCCAAGACCCACACAAAGACCATTCCGACTCTAAACTTCCCGCATTTCATAGATTGTTGTTTCTTCTCATAAACAATATTCTAATACACGAAAAGTATCTTAAAACCAACATTGAACACACCAATGGATTTCTCCTTAGGCATCACATTGCCAATGACAAAGTGGTAGACATCCCTTTCATTATCCTAAACTACATGAGAACCGCCCCGACCAATAAACAAATGAGCTTATCATACCCTCATCTCTTGATTTGGATACGTATACACAAGAACTTCATCATCCCTATTAATCCAAAGGAGCCCAATCCGATCATCTACCTACCGGCTAACCTAATTACCTTCCTTGGAAATAAGGGTTGGATCAAAGGGAATTTGACTTGGGAATCGAAAGCCAAGCCAATGAATGAGTGGATAAGGAAGGAGGGAACACAACACAATCAACACACTGACCCGGATGCTCCATAAGTCATGGAGCAAGAGCCCACACTGAGTATGCCTCAAGCCAATACCTCTTCATACATGCCACCTCCACTCTATCAAGGGTATCAAATCCCTCAAGATCATTCTTCGTAAACCCCTCAAACCTTCATCCAATGCCTCTGTATGCCTTCTCAACGGTTGAAGAAGAAACTTACTATGTCTCTCAATAAGTGTACCATTTGTCTCTATACAACAAATACAACTCCGCTAGAGTGCATGAGAGACTTGATAATCAAAATGAGTTCAATTCTATGGTCTGGACCATTTTGACTCAATAATTCGAGACTTGAAATGATTGTTCCGATCCTACTAGACCCAAAGCTCAAATGAGAGGGGCACATGAAGGAGCTACTCAACTCAATCCGAAGGATGACCTTCAAAAGAGTAGTGATGATGAGTAGGAGTATATCAGGGTTATATTTTCTTTGTATTTTGCTATGCTTCTTGGATGATTTTCATGTTTAATTATGATGTTTGTATGCATGATCTTGAATATTATATTTATGTACATCATTTATGATTTGTCTATTGCATTTATATCTTGTAATGTCTCTTGATAATTACTTCCTTCATTCTTGAATTGGAAAACTCTAATTGTAATTGATAACATGTGTTCTATTTGTAAATCTTATATTATTAAGGGGGAGCAAATTTAAAACTTGACTTGCTTATAAACATAAAACTCAGGGGGAGCTTACGTAATTGAGCCTTTTGCCATACTTTGCAAAAAAAGGGAGAAATGTTATGATGTGCATCATATGTTATGCACATCACATATGGTTTTGCAAATTGTCAAAATGGGGAGTTTGTTGGATTAAACTCATCTCTTGTTTGACAATTTGCAAAACAAATCAGTACTAACCTTACAAAATTGAGTTTTATTGAGATGTAGGTAAACACATGTACAACATAATGCTGCAAATGTTCAAACATGCTTAACACAAGTCAAGACATGCTCAAGACATCAAGAGCAAGCTTCACAAAGCCAAGCATTGTTGTAACGCTTCCCAAACCCGTCATAACGGGTGCCCAACCCATCGCAATGGGTTAGAAGGAAAGGAGATGAGCAGAGAAGGGATTTCCATAGCCATGCATTACTGTAACACATCAGAGAGGCGTTATAATGCCTTGCTCACTCATTATAACGGGTTGCCAACCCATTATAACGGGTTTCTGCTCAAGATGGCCTAGAAGTCAGTCAGAGAAGCACAAAAGGGCAATTCTAGAAAGGTGTCAACCCGTTGTAACAATTTCTGTAACGCGTCACAAAGATGTGTAATGTTTCAGGCCATTATCAAGACTCCAAGACTCCAAGAAGTGCTCAACCTATATAAACATTAGGGATACAAACCTGGAAGATATTTGAAACCCCCACAAACTTTCAAGCATCAAATTGAGCACCAAAAGAGCAACATAGCCTTCTCCTATAGCTGCCTAAACCTGAGAGAATTATGATAGCTTCTATTGTCTAATTGTCAAACCGAGAACACTTCTTTTCTTTGCTAGTTTCTAGTCTTTGGTGCACTATATTTGTGTTATCAAGTAGTGTATCCACGTCCTTGATTGTGTAGTCAATTGGACTATTTATCGTGTAGAGTGGTGTAGCCCCTTGCATTGGTCTAGAAATCAAAGATTGGTTTGCTTATTGAAAAGAAACCAAAGATTGGTTCTGTAATTGTAAAGAATACTTATTGCTTAGTGGAATCGGTTGCGGAAGGAAGTTTTAATTCCGGAAGTCCCGTAGATGTAGGCCTAGTTTGTTTGTAGGCTGAACCACATTATATCGCGTGTTCTTGTGTTTTCTTGATTGCTCTTGCTCTTTACTCTCTCTCTTTACTATTCTTGTATTTGGTTATTTTTTTAGTTTCTCAATTGTTCTTAGTACTTGATTGCTGAAATTTTAGCTAGGTGATTAAGGTCTAAAAGCTTGAATTGTAATTATTGTTGTAAACGCTTCCGCCATAATACTCGACTTTCGGTTTTTCCCCCAAGTCTCATAATTCTAGCAGAATAACACCTTGGTTATTCTTTCTCATGTTGACTTACCTCTTCACTTATCTTTGGAGCTTCTTTTTCTACCTTGACTCCCACCGTGACTATGGGAAGAGAGTTTTTAAGTGGGATTGGCTCACCATCTCGCGAAATTGTTGGATGTTCATACTCAAAACCACTCCTCAAGGTGATGACTTTGCAATGCTTCCTCGGTTGAACTCCAGATTGCCCGAAAGAGTGTCGGGTGGCCTTGAAGAGGATGATGCTTGTTGTGCCACTTGATAGCCGGATATTCAAATAGATTAGGAACTGTATGAAGCCACAAAAGTGAATAAATGCTATTGTTGAACTAGAAATCCACAAAGAAATAATAAAAGTACACTTTTAGAAGAACTATATATAAAAAGAGTCACTTTTATCACCGGTTATTACTAAAAATCGGTGAGAATAGTCAAACAAAAAAGAAAAAAAAAAGTTGTACGTTCTGCAACATGATAGCCAGTTACATAACATACAGCTTTTGACAGATGTCAAATCGCCACGAAAATTCAAATATAAAAATTCAAATTTAATTTAAAAATAAGAAAACATAATATTAGAAGTAAATAAGTAGAAAAAACAGAAAAGAGAGAAGAAATAAATAGAACAAAAAATAGAAGTAAATAAAAAAAATAAAATAGAACAAAAACTGAAAATAAATAAATAAATAAAAGACAACAAAAAAATAAGAAAATATAAATAATAAATAAAATAGAATAAAAATAGAGAGAAGAGAATAGCTGGCATTTGCATATGATATTGAGAGAATAAAAATGACGACACGTCGCTTCTTCGAACCTCTCTTCAAATTTCACCATTTTTTTACGAAGAAAAATAAGAACAACAACGTTGAATATGAAGATAAAGAGGAAGATAAATGGAGGTATATATAGAGAGACATGGGAGATAGAGAGGAGGGAGAGACAGAAAAATGAGCTGGGGCACGAGTTTTCTAAATTCAAATTTTTAATCTTGGTTTATTTTAAAAATTTGGTGATAAAATCTTTATCACCGGTTGTTTGTTAATATTCGATTAACAAACAATCGGTGATAAATATTTTATCACCGGTTGCTACTTAAAATCCGGTGATAAAAGTGCTTTTACTAAAAAACTGGCATTAAATTAACAATATTATTTTTTTTTCAAAAGTTACGAATTTTTAATATCGTTTTTTAGGTAATAACCGGGTTAATGCTACTGAGTGTTTTTATTTTCAGATATCACTAAGATCTGGTGATAATTAGACTACACTAAAGTAATTTTCTGTTATAGTGAAAGTAGGACTCGAGATAGAGAGCATAGAGAAAGTGAGAGAGAGGAAGTGAGACTGTAGGAGAGAGGGAAAATGAGCGGTGTTGCGACGATCAAAATTAAGTTAGGGTTTTTAACTATGACTTTTTTTTTCTCTGTCATATTCCTCTATTAAAAGAACTATAGACTTGTAGAATTCATAAATGCAAAAAGAAAATAAAGCAAACGAAATCAGCTCCTTTCGCCGATCGTTTCGTTTATTAAACGAAATAGGATAGCGTCATGTTTTGCATTTCTTGCCAAATGAAATCGAAATCATTTTTTAATCATATCGCGACCACCAAACGAAATGCAAAAACAATTAAACGATTTTCGTTGACAATTCTAATGTACTATCAAACTTAGATGATTATAAATGTTTAATTTCTTGGTTTGGCTCGATTGTTTTGATGAAATGAATGATTGTAACCCATTTGTGCTTAAATTTTTTTATTCATAGCAAACTTACTCTTATCTTTTTATTAACAATATTTTAAATTCATATCTTACTTAATATGACTCTCAGTAGGTTCATTTTGTTTTAGAATAATGTTTCGTAGATATCATATTTGATACCAACTATTGATATCGATTTTATTATGCACATTTAATTGAGTTATAGTGCACATTATTTAAGTTATTATGCATGTTATACCATAACTATTTCAATACGAAAAATAACATGTATAACTATTTCATTACAGAAAATAACATGCATAATAACTCAAATAATGTGCACGATAACTTAACTAAAGGTGCATAATAAAATCGACAATATGTATAACTATTTCATTACAAACAATAACATACATAATAACTCAAATAATGTGCATGATAATTCAACTAAAGATGCATAATAAAATCGATATAAATGGTTGATATCAAATATGGTATCCACGTATCAGCTCCCTTTGTTTTATTGCCCGCGGTGTAGATGATCGCCTTTGAGGAAGCAGAGAAGGAATTCCAGCTCATTTTGTATGTTGATGGTTGGGGGGATGATGAGCCAGCCATTGAATTGCTGTTTTTTTTCATTATTAAAAATAAAAAGCTAGATACAAAGGGTGAGAAATGGCACCTAAACTTAAAATAATTGTAGAGCGGGACAACATGTGGGAACGGTCGTGATCTGGCGGTCCCATTTCAACCGACGGCCGAAAGGTGCCTATTTCTTTTATCCACTAGGAATTACGAAAGCTCCATTCTTATCTTCTTTTTCCATCTGGATCCCTCTGTTCTTTGGTTTTTTCAATTCTGTGCCTTTTAGAATTAGGCCACCGACTCTTGAAAGAAATTCTAAGCGAAAGGCAATTAAGTGGGTCCCATCTACAATAGAGAAAGGTTTCTGGTGTCATTTTCGCTAATAAATGAAGTCATTATACCGAATCCGTTTCCGGTACGTACCTGTATACAGGTGAAATACTCGTTCAAGGTTTCATACAATTTTGTAATTCGTACGTATGAATTTCGAAGTTACGTAAATTATTAGATGAGTACTTCACCTTACGAATGTGAATTTCGTTATACCGGGGCTCGACTCGCTACCAGAATATTGAAAGAGATTATGCTTACGAAGTACTCTACCGAATGTGAATTTCATTTGTAGTAGGTACTTGCTAACTAGACTGGTTTAATGTAATGTTTTAGCAGAAAATGTTTTGGATCTCCCGAAAGAGAATTGTTGCATTGGAATTAAAAATAGAACTAACTGATATTTAATAAATTGGTTATTGTCGATTTTATCGTGTCATTTGTAACTACCAATATGTTTATTTGTCCAGATTCAGCTCTTAATCTAGTTGTTAAAGAATAATGTTGTTCTCTCAAAGAGAGGTTTCATGTTCTAAATTGAGTGATCAATTTTTGAGAAATTTTAGATAAAAAATTTGAATCAGAATCGATACAAAAATCACACTTCTACAAAAAAATATGTTTAGTTGTCCGAGTTGGATTTCTCTCTCCTTTTCTTTCATAAGATGACTGTTAATTATATAGCATTTTAATAATTGGACTAAATCGTCAATATTTCTAATATGTAAATATACTATTTATTATCGTGTTTAATATTTCGGACGAAATTTATATTCTTGTAAGTAATTGTGCCTATTCATCAAATTCCTAGCTCCGTCTTTAACAATGCCAGATACGATGCGCCGCTATCAACACAAGTTAAAAAAAAACCAATTGAAGCAAATGGTCAGCAAGAACATGTATGGATGAGGACCCAAGACAACTGGAGATTAGATACACGATGGATACATAAATCATGGAGTTGAGGGAATATGTTACTGACACATGATACAGTTCCTTTTATATATCAGTTTTACAGTATTTTTGTTGAGGACATTTTAGCTCTGTATTTTATTTTTGTTCTCATGGGTGCTTCTGTTATAGTTTGCTGGTATTGTTGTAAGTTGGTAAGCACTTGTGAGCGCGCTAGATGTATTTTCTAGAAATAAATGAAAGGATAGATAGGATTGAACACCGGTATCATAGATAGTGATACCGATGTAGTTTTTATCACTAGATAAGAGCTTGAGCTTTGATCGAGATTAGAGATATTTGTTAGCTGAGTTTATTTTCTAGAAATAATGGAAAGATAGATATGATTGAACATCAATATCATAGATAGTGGTACCGATATAATGTCTTCACTAGATAAGAGCTTGAGCTCTGCTCGAGATTAGAGATATTTGTTGGGTTTTGTATTGTTTGTTGTTTTATTTTTTGGGAAAAAAAGAAGTGATAGGACACTCTCTTACTTATTTAAAAAAACTAAAGGAAATTCCAAATCAAAATGGTACGATCGATCTGACGCACAATGACAACATCAAGAAATTTGAGGATTTTGCTCGTCATGTTGAACTTGAGGAAGATATGTTTGTGGCTGAAAAAGGCATTGAGGAAGCATATATGTTGTCTTCTGATGTGCAGAAGAAGAATAAGAATAACAACAAGTGCAAGAACTTGATGGTGCTTTTGGTTCAGGTTCAAGCAAATCTGGATCCAACAAGTTTAAGCCTTGCCAAAGTTGCTGAGCTCAGCAAAAAAACACCTGAAGGACAATAATTGATGCTGCAAGAGCCAATGAGATGGAAGCACCAAGTTCCAGCCTTATCTGGCACGATCTATTCTAATCAAGGGCAGTAATTAAAGATGCTATTGTGAGGTTGTTAGGGCTTCTAGAAACACATAGCGCCTGCATAGCAAAAAGGGACCCACTTGGAAGTAAATTGCAACATGAAAGATCATCTGGCAGCAAATAAAGAAGAGGAGTGAAGAAATCAATAAAAGATCAAATAGAATAGGAATGCAATGTAAAGCAGCTAGCTGGGACTATAAATACACCCCCATAGGATGAACAAAGTGCCTCTTTTCTTGCCAAATTGTGAGAGTGATTGAATATGTGCAGCACTTGCTAAATCCTTCACTCTCACCTCCGACATATCACCTTTTCTAGGTGAGTGGTGTTGAATTTGGCATTAAGAGGGCCAATTTTATATGCTTATGTACTAAATTCATATAAATGTAATGCTTGTTTGATTGAAATCTGAGTTTATACTTTACTGTCTTGAGCATTAGCTTTTCAATCGAGATGTTTATGCACAGGGCTTTGATGATTGATTTCTAATGTCCTCATCCGTAAAAAAATAAGTCTTTTCAAAACAAATTCGATCTCATTTTGATCTCACAAGCTCAATTGATAATATAAGGTTCAGATCTGGCCCTCAATGCCTTGTCTGAATTTTGAATCATTTTCAATGGAATAAACTCCTCATTTATGTTCCATGATGTGCTTATAAGTTGTTAGAGCCTCAAATAAGCTCTAAAAATCTAAACTTAGCACTAGAACACCAAATCCAAACTCAAACAGTTCAAATTAGGGTTGAAATACCTTCTCAAGTCCAAATCCAAGTTTATTTGAAAAGAATCTCGCTTTTGTGGTCTAAAAACCTTCAATGATGTATAACATAATGTATCAAATTTCAAAATCATATTTTCAAGGTTTGCAAATCAAATTTGAACCCTTAGTTCCATTTCAGCCTTTTATATCATTGGTGTCAGAAATTTGTTATTTTTGTGCAATCTTTATATTAAATCCAAATCTAAATTCCTTCTGTGAGCATGAAATATATGTCCATATGAACCTCCGGAAAATTAATTTCGTAATTTTTAGACAAACAGGATCTGAGTTATCTCAGATTTCTGTAAAATATTAGAAAATAGAGCATAAATGTATAAAATAGCTTCCTTTGCCCAAATTCAATTTTTTTAAACAAAAATATTTGTTTTGATTCCTTAAACATGAATCCAAACTTAAAAATATATGTCAGCCACCAAAATCACCAAGTTGTATCCAAAAAGCCAAATCAGCCCCCAAATGGCACCATAATCAAGCCTTTGTCTGACATCTGATTCAAATCCTTCTCAAATCTTTCCTCTTTTGAGTTGAACTCAAATCTTTATATCAAAGTGTAGACTGACACTGGTATTTTAAGGAATCAATTTGGAATTTGCCCATTCTTTATATAGATTTTGATAAAATCAAGCTTGAAAATAAAAAAAAAGCACATATCCGAGCCCCCTTTTATACTCAGTTTCTATCTTCAAATTTAAAATCCAAAGTTAAATCCTTTGCAAATGGTTTCAAGTCTCAAGTTTTTCTAGTCTTCGAAACAAACTTATGGATTGTCTCAAATAAATCATCAAAGCCTAAGTCATGCATTTAGATTTCTATTTTAGGTTTGGTGAATACCAGCTGCTCAAATCAGCCCAAACTGAACTGAACTGAACCAAATTCGAAATTTCTTGATTGAGAAAGCTTTGAAATTGAATCGATATGATTGTTTGATGCTTATAGACTTGATTGCATGCTTGCTTGATGGTTTAAAGATCTGATTAGCCATAAAAGCCCTAACCAGGCTCAAAATTGACCAAGACTGCCCTTGAATTGCACCAAATTTAATTTTAAAAATTGTGGCTAATCAAATGAATGCTTGAAATGTGTTCTGTAGTTCTTAGGTCTGCTTGCTACATCAAACAAATTGAACTGAGCCCCTTTGAAATACAAAAATAGGCTTGAAGATTGTCTATTTGTTTTGAAATGATTTCTGACAGTGAATTGAGCTCTTTCAAAGCAAATTCAAATCAAATTGAGGTTTGTCTGATGCCAAATGATATCCCTAAATGATATCGGCATCAATAGAACTTGAAACAAGCCATTGAAATAAAAAAGAAGTAAAAAGGGGCTACTTTGTGCCCAAACCATGAAATATTAAGAATAAAAAAATCTTCTTTTAATTACATTATGAATTTACATATATTCATGAATTTATCATGTGCACACAATCAATCATATCATTTGGGATATAGATTGGAATATTTTTAAATTGAAAGAAATTAGATATTATCCTAGAGAGATAGTGAAATATCTAATTGAATGTAATTAATATAATATGAAGTATGAGATATACTGCTTCTATTCTTATTTTTCTAAATAAGAGCTAGCTCTACCCTAGCCCTCACGGGTTTCAAGTTTAGAGTGCTCAAATTACAGGTATATCGCCAATCACAGAATTCATTGACGAGTATGAAGACTCACAATGGTGTTATGTCTCCAAGAGGGACAACTAGGGGGTTAAAAAAAATTGGCTGCCACCGGCCAGTGGGGCCTTGCACCGGTCGGTGGGGCTCCTAGCATCAAGCTGTAAAGGGGCACACCGGCCGGTGGGAGGGTTGGCAAGGCATGGTCAGCATCTGCCAGTGGGGAGGCTGGAAAGGCTTGGCAAGGCCCAACACTAGCCGGCGAGGCACAACACCGATCGGTATGGCTTAGCACTGACCAGTGAGGCTTGGTACCCCTCGGTGTGAGGCTTGGTACCGGCATGTAAAGCCCAATTCGGTCCCGTAACGGCATGTAAAGTCCAAATTAGTCTAGTAACGACCTGTAAAGCCAAGATTAGTCCCAAAACGGCCTGTAAAGCCTTGTTTGGTCCTATAAGTGTCTGTAAAGCCAGGTTTGGTCCCAGAAGGGCCTGTAAAGCCTGGTGTGGTCTCGTAACGGCCTGTAAAGTCCAGTTTGACACGTATCTTAACCCAACTCATTTAGTGTATACATATATTGTATATTGATGAAATAATGGACATATGCAATATATAAATGTGCATATTTATTTTGTACAGGTGCAAATGTACATATGTGTTCTTCAAAGGCATAAAAAATGCAGATGTATTTTGTACATATGCCAAATATATATATGTGTTCTGTAAAGGCACCAAGTGTACAAATGCTGATGAAATGTTGTTGCCATTATCATCAGATACAAGTATACATTGTCTAGAAGCTAATATATATGCCTGTGATCAGAATAGAGAGGGTTAAGTGAGTGAGAGAAAATACTAAGTAAAGATCACTAGAGTGTGATTACCTTGATAACACAAGTTGTGGAGTTTAGTATTTGAATTGTGAGTAGTATTGTTCTCAGTTCATCCTGTCAAGTATTGTGATTGAGTTGTGCTGATGATACAAAGAAGCGTTGGACTCATTCAAGATAACCTGCAAGAAGAAAACAAGTCAATTATGTTCAAGGCTTTCGAATACGATAACATCTTATATGTATTTAATTTGTTGGCTGATTGATAATTCTTACACACACAAATAATATTTTCATGGAAAATATTTTAATGTGTGATGTCCCTTACTCTGACATCAAAACATGATCCTATATTAAAATCTCTTTCGAGACTGAATTATATATTTTTTAAAATTATTTTACTATTTTTTCAAGCTCTTAAGAAATGTTTCACGACTTTGATCTATAAGACAATATTTTCAAGTTAAATGATTTAAACAGACGTGCTTTAAGAAATTTCATGAGTTTTAATGGTTTAAACTAGGTTTTTTACTTACTGACAAAGATTTTTTTTTCAAAGTTAAAATGATTTAAACGAAGTTTTTAAAAATTTGTTAGAAATGAAATTAGCCATATTGGACGGACTAGATTAAAGTACTTTTCACGCCTCTAAAATTATAAAATTTAATTTTTAGGATATTTATATAAAAAAATGCTTTCAATATAGATGTGTCATTCGTCCCCGCTATCTAATGTAGTGGTAGTAGCACGGGGATCGGGAGAGATGTGTGACAATTAATAATGAGCATCTTAAAAGAATTAAATGCTGGACCAAGTAGGCTTTTATCAAAGAATAAAAATAAGTCGGTCATTTGAACTTCAAAATGAGCGATACAAATGTAAAATACTACGAAAATTTTGCTTTGTGAAATACGATAGTCTCACCAATTAATCATAATTCTACATCTTACTATTTGGATATTATTAAAGGATAATGTTCTGTAAATATCAATATTGATACCAACTATCGATATCGATATTATTATGCACATATAGTTGAGTTACTATGCACATTTAGAGTTATTATGCATGTTAACAAAATAATGTGCATAATAACTCAAATAACATGCATAACTATGTCATTACAAAAAATAACATGCATAACTATTTCAGTACAAAAAATAACATACATAATAACTTAAATAATGTGCATAGTAACATCATATTAATAGTCAGTATCAATATTAGTATCTACGTATTAGCTCACATTATTAATATATATATATATATAATCCGGCTAACGTACTAACGTTAGCAAAATCAAAACCGTGCTAACGGATGTTTATCTCGAATTCCAAATAAAAAACGACCGATCCGAACCATTGAAATTGTTGTCCATATTAAAACCTACGTAGGAACCAAATTTTACATTTTTTTGAATTTTTTTACTATTTTATATGGGGCATTTAAGAATGTGTTGAAATTGTAAGTGTTTATGAATCGTTAGATCAATTCATTTTCAATGTCTCGGATAAAATAGTAAAAAAATTCGAAAAAATATAAAATTTGGTCCCTACGTAGGTTTTAGTATGGACAACAATTTCAACGGTTCGAATCAGCCGTATATATATATATATATATAGAGAGAGAGAGAGAGAGAGAAATGCTATTATGCCTTGCAAAGCACGTGCTTTGAAATTGTGGGCCATTGGATCTTCAATCATCATGTGTGCACGAATCACAAAGCGTGATCCAATGGTCCACAATTTCAAAGCACGTGCTTTGCAAAGCATAATAGCATTTCTCTCTCTCTCTCTCTCTCTATATATATATATATAGAGGGAGAGAGAGAAAGAGATGCTATCGTGCTTCATGAAGTAGATGAATCTCTTGCTTCATGCCTTTAAAACCAATAGATTGAAACTTTCTAGCCATTCATTTGAGTGCCTTCTTAATATTACGAATGTAATGGTACTATTCCCCTCCTTTGAGTACTCTTTCCCCCTTTATCGCCTATACTAAGTACACGTCTCCCAAACTTCAAGCTTTTCGGTTTCAATTTATCCTTCTCCCTTCTCAACTTAATTTTATGACCGTTCCATTCCTGTTTTCCTAGAAATTATGAAAGAATTTAGAAAGCCATGAAAGATACTAACCAAAAATTAAGCTCTAATACCAGAATAGTGCCTTACGGATCGATCTTCAAACTTCGCAGGCCACTGAGGACGCGGGATAGTAAGAAGATAAGTGCGGAATAGTGAATTTGAAAAGTTGGAATTTTATTGATACTCAAGTAAGAGAAGTAAAACTTGTTGGTTCTCAGCTTGTTTTGCAACTCTGAATACAAGCTCTTATATAGAACTAGAGACTCAGATTTTGGAATCTCAATTATCACATCGGGTGCTCATTGGGCCCCATCGACATGTGAATAAAGAAATTTCCACATAACTTTGTCTCCTAAAGAAAACAAATGAGTGGGTATCTCAACTATCCCACTACCGAAAGTAAATAAAGGTACTTTTATCATTAAGCACTACACACTCAATTCCAAGCTTAGTGGGCATTATCATCTGTCCACTATAAAAAGTAAATAAAGTGTATGCTAAGTGGGTGGCTCCAATCCATCCACCTAACAGAAGCACTCACAAACACTTAGTAGTGGCTATCTTATCACGCCACCTGCATAATAAAACAAAACAAAAGAAAGATGCTCACAATTAAGTGACCCAGACCTAAAAAGTCAGCAGTTACCCATAGAAACCCTGCCAGACTGAACCTTAAGATTTATTTATCAAAATTCAGCAGTTTTCATGAACTTCTGCTAAACTTTGGGACTCACCACAGCTTCCTTAATTTACATTTTTACAACATTATTAAGAAAAGCTTTAAAATCTTTTTCCATCCTTTTAAGTATTTCAAGATGTTTCTTTAAGATCCAATAATTATCAGTTAGGATACAGTCACTGCGTTGGTAAGGCTTACAGTACTTCTCCTCCCTGTTAATTATGGAAATCAATTGCTGAATGTCCACCAGGGTGTGTCGCATGTGCATTTTCTTGGTGTCGGACAATCTTTGTGCGTTCTCACGCCATTCTTTGAGGCTCTGGTTTGGTTTGCTGATGTAGGTCTTGAACTGTTGTGCGTGTAGTTGATCTGCATTGATAAGGGGAACAGGTTTTCGATCTTCTCCTGAAGGGATTGGGTTAATTCCTTCGGGACTGGCACATTGTTTTCCTCTTTGTTGTGCATGTTTCTCCTCGTTTTCCGAGAATACTAGAATATCGTCAATGTACACTGCAATGAATGCCTCTGTTCCTCTAAAATAATTATCCATTTTTCTTTGAAATATTGCGGGGGCATTCTTCAAGCCAAACGGCATAACCAACCATTCATATAACCCTCCTGGGACGATAAAAGCCGTCCAAGGGATAGATTCAGGACTCATGGCTACTTGGTGAAAGCCACTTTTAAGATCAAATTTGGAAAATATTCTGCTATTACTGATCTTTTTAAGGATTATGTTTATACCGGGCAGACTGTATTGATCCTTGTGTGTGTTTCTTACCGGTTTTTGGATCAATAGATCTGTATTAGATCAATAGATGTACCAGAATTTACAATAAAGGCCATTGTTCTATGCTTGTTGGTACTTGGCCTGATAACACCAATTTCTAGTAACGCTTTTATATGTTTATCGAATTGTTCTTTCATGAGAGGCGTTACGTGTTTCAATGGTTTGTCCTCTATGGTCAAGTCTGGATTTATGATATCAAGCTTACATACGACCTTATTCTTTTGCCAATGCATTAGAGGATCATTACCAATAAATCCCTGATTTTTGAGTCTAGTTAAGAGGCTGCCAAATCTCTTTTCAAATTTTGGATTTGTAATTAGCGACTGATGGTATAGAGCATCTTGAATCATGATATACTCTATTTCATCTAATCCTAATTCTTCAATTGCAACATAATGGGCTACTGTTTCAGTAGATGTCTAAACAACAGTAACATTCTTATAGAACGTTATCGTGTTTCCTTCAATTCTTAGTCCACATTGCATTGATCTAATGAAATTGCATCCTATTAACATTTGTATACCGTCTTGCATACCCATGGGGAAACTATAAGTAAAGGGTATTCTGAATTTATTCTCGCCAATTGTCATCTGGCCACCCTTTAGTTTCTTATTTGCCATCTGGGTTGAGTTAACTCCTATTATTTGTACCGGGTATGGACTGGGTTCCAGGGCTTCTTCTGGTACTGCTAGCTTATCAATTGAACAATTTGTTACACCAGTATCTAAAATTTACCTTATTTCAAAAGGTTTTACATTAGGGATTTCAAATGTGACAATTAAGTTGTAAAGACGGTTAAAGATTCTCTTTTTCTCCGGGTGTGGTTCAGAGGTTCCTGCTTTATAGGAAGATTCATCAATTTCGAATAAAACATTTACTCCCTCATCTCTCATCTCGTCTTCCTCTCCTATCTCATCTTCCTCTTTTGTTGAGAGATTTTTAAAATCATTAGTTAAATCTCTGATTAGATCTTTCTCTCTTTCCTCTTGTAATGTCTGTTTTAATTTTTCAATTTCGCCCTCAAGATACACAATATAATTAGTCAATTCCTTTATTAGTGCATCTTTATTATTGTAAGGTCTTGACTGTAAAGAAGTCTTTGGTTTGACCTGCTTTCCAAAATAGAATGGGGCGCATAATGAACAGACCGAGAGATTACATTCTTTACACCCTATACCGTATTTCGGTTTTATTGTTAATTTACAGAAGCTACAACTCCTTTGAACTTCTGTTTCTTCAAAATTATGCTCACAAGATTCTTGTTTTTCGGATAATTCGACTTTGCTTCTCCAACCGAAGTTTGTAATTTGTAGCATCAGATTTGATTCCATAGGTAATTCTTCTAAACAAGTTCGCACCTGATGCTATGTGTTGCCAGCTTCTCCTTCTGACAGGCTGCAGATTGCATCACTGTCCGGCTCGTTTAGATCCACTGAGACAACATCAAGGTCATATGGTAAATCCAGATCGTTCATTACTGCGGCTCTTACTATGTTACCTTTCTTATTACTGCGTGCTTTCGTTTAAATACCCTCACATGTGAATCATGAGGTTTTCCTTTGTAATTTCTAACCTTTCTTAACCCATATTTCTTTCTATTATTTTGATAGTATCCTGGGATGGGTATTTTGTTACATATCGTTAAGTCATTTAGGCTTCTTTGTAACGCAGCCTTTTTTCACATCTCGGCTAGGTACTGATAAGAGAAATGAATTCTGGGGATTACCCCAACTGTATTTCCTGGGAATTTTTTTGAAAGGCTTGTTCAAGTTCTTTCCCAATTAGCGGTGGCATCTTTCTAAAGAATTTTTCAGATAGTTCGAGGGATATATATATTCTTCCTGATTTTGCCGCTAATATTTTAAAATCATTCATGTAAAAGAATAGATCTTTCACATGTTCACAGGATAGCCTTTCCAAATCCTGATACGCTCTGTCCTGTTCATCAGTAGTTCCCTGATATGGATCTTCCAGAATTAATACTCTTCTAATCTGAGATATTACGTTTTGCGTATCATCTGCCACTGCTTCTAAGGCTAAGTATTCAGCCTCAAAGGCCATTCGCCATTTGATCCAGATTTTCTTTTCTACTTCGCCTAATAAGTTTTCGATGAATTGTATTTTAGCTTTATTATTATCGAAGTTTCTTTCACTTATTAGGTTTAACGTTATTGATTCTCATCTTGAAATGACATCATTGTATAAGCCAATATCTTCTAGCAAGACTAACATTGCACCCTGCTTTTGCATAGCAGTTGGTAAGTTCCACTGTTCATTTTGGTGTGATCTGATTCCTCCGGGTAAACCTTTTGGTCTTTGCATGAATCCACTTCCTGATGATTCATCATCATTCCTTAATCTACCTGGTGGATAATTTATTCTTCCCATCGTTGGCTCGGGAGGTAGATTATAATTTGATGTTATCGATGAAGATAAAACTGTGTTTTGGACAACGGGTTTTTCAAGAAATTGTTTCAGGATAGGATAATCTAATTCTGATTCTTGTCCCAAAACATATACAGTTTCGGTTTCAAAAGAAGACTTGTTCTTATCTCCACCACCTTCCGCGAAAGGATTTATGAAATCCTCTTCGTTTTCTTCATCACTTTGGTCCCATATAAGACCATCTTGTTCCACTTCTACTTCAGCCAAACTGGCGGTTAGCTGAATAGCTCCCCAGTACGTGTCATCATCTTCCTCATCTTCTAATTCGTCACCAGACATGTTTACAAACAGTACTAAGGCTGTTTCTTCTTCTGACAGTTGTTCTTCATCATTAGTCCCAATTGTTGGTCCTTGAGATGGTTGTGTAGCGGCATAATTTTTGAATTTTAATAAAATTGTTCTGTTTGATCTCGTGTGAATCATAGCATCTTGTGGATGCTGTACTTCTGCTACACGCGGCGGTCTAATAATCCACCTTGATCCCCTTAATTCTTTCGTGGTATGTGATTGTCTAGGGATCGCTTGGACACCTCTACTGGTTAGGTAATCAGAAACTCTTTGCACATTATATCTAAAGCTGGTATAACTCGTATTAGATAGTCTACCTATTAATGATCTTGTTAATAATAGGTTGCTCTCTCCAGCTTGCCAGTTTTCATACCCATGTGTCTGAACTACCAACTGTATATGGTTAAAGAAATCAGCTATACTAAGCATCATGTTAGGTGCTAAGTATGCTAGTTGGGTTCCGGTAGTTAAATCCATCTCCATTGTTCCAATTATGGATCTATAATCTGTCCATCGGGTATCTCTTATCACTACAAAGGCGTTTACACCTGCTTCTCTACGATGTAAAGTATATAATCTTATCATTATTAGCCCCAAGTGTAAATGTTGAAATCCTGATCCCTGTATCTCTTCGTAACTCTGTTGGGTAATAAATGGTAATTCTAACTGTTGTCCATCAGTTACGAGGATTCGTTGGTCAGAGTAATGTTGATACACCCTATGTTGAGTAGCAGTCCAGCCATCTTGATAAAGTGTTTCTGCTAGTACTAACTGTGCTCTTCTGAACTGGGATATGTTTAATTCTGCGTCAGGATTTAATTGGCTCTCCAAACTCCTGTTGTACCCGATCTGTCTCCTTCCGGGTAACCTTCTTTGTATTTCTTGTCGTAGTCTCTGGCTACGTCTATAGTTTCGGATTTGATCCTCAATTGTTGGAGTTTGATTCTCATTACGTCTTTGTTGTTCTCGTTCTGAGATAGATGGTCGTGGTTCCATCACAGTCTCAGTACGCGTTCTGTTCATTTTAATTTCTTTTTCTCTTCTTCAAAAATTTTTAGTGGATCTTTGAAGACGTAGAATGGTACTTCCTTTTTCTTTGGTTTAGGGATTGGTTCTCCTAAACTCAATTTCTCTAAATTCTTCTGTAATTCGTCAAGGGTATTAGTTATATCAGTACTCGTCTCGGCTGACGTTTGATCAGCTACGACTTGCCTGATACTTCTAATGGCTTCTTTACAATCCTCCAAATTTTCAGTAAGTCTCACCAAGAGTTGGATTATAGTGTTATTTTGTTTAATTATTGTCGTAGTACCACTTCTTGATTCAGTTGGTTTAACAAAACCAGCCGCGGGTTCTTCAATAGATTCGGTGGCTTTTAGGGCTTCTATGTAATTTGAGCTTTTTGACGTAATTCTTCAATCACTCATATATTAAAATTCGGTTAAGTATGTGGTTTGTTGGCTTTTAATTTCAAGTTTTCTAGGTCCACAGTTCATGATTGGTCATGATGAAATCGAATGGTTGAGAATATGTGAAGCAAAACTCTCTTTTGCTTCTTGAAGCATAATAGCATAGCTCTATATATATATATATATATATAGAGAGAGAGAGAGAGAGAGAGAGAGAGAGAGAAAGGCTAGGGTGCTCCATGGAGCACCAAATCGCTCGTGCTCCGCATTTATTATATTCAATTTGAAAATTCCAACGACTGATCCGAATCGTTGAACATGATCTGCATATTGAAAACTACTTGGAGATTGAATTTTACATTTTTTTGAAATTTTTTGCTATTTTTTTAAAGAGGTAGAAAAGTTGCCAATCAAACGGTTTCTGAACCAACAAAAGTTGCAATTCTCCTACCTCTCTAAAAAATAGCAAAAAAATAAAAAAAATGTAAAATTCAATCTCCAAGTAGATTTCAATATGTAGATCATGTTCAACGGTTCGGATCGATCGTTGAAATTTTTAAATTGAAAATACAGTGTGAAGCATTAGGGATTTGATGCTCCATGGAGCACCCTACCTATCTCTCTCTCTCTCTCTATATATATATATATATAGTTATCTTTATCAATGCAAAATTAGATGACGATATATATTTTAATATGTATCTACGTAATTATTCAAACATCTGATAACCAAATCGAGTACAAGTCATACTGCAAGAAGCATTGCAAATTTCAGTACCTTTCACTCTAAAAAAAAAAATTTCAGTACCTGAATCCATCATACACTCCACTCTGCAATATTATTCGGTACAAATACAATAATCAGAGGGGGTGACATAGACACAGTAGAAGAACACGATTATAAATGTAAAAAAAATTCACAACTTCCGTAGAAATTGCCTATAATTAGTACTGTTTTATTTTAGTTAAAGTTTGTTCGTGGTGACAACACAGCCAGCAACTTATTCCTCGCCATTATTTACAAATTTTTCCTCTTTTTCAGAAAGAAAAAAGAGAGAGAGAGAGAGAGAGAACAGTGCTGATCTATTCCTACTTGCCTGAACTGTAAAAATTTAACAAACTAATCAAGAATGTGCAACCCACGTAGGAGTTGAAAAATAATAACTAAAAAAGAACATGAAATTAAGTGCTCTGGATAAATTAATTACAGACATGTAATCAACTAAATTACCTGCTACTTTCTCAAAATAACTAAATTACCTGCTAATTAATCCCATCTACGTCATGATCATCAAACCACTCGTCTCCCTTTCAAAATCTTTTTTTCCCTTTAATTTTCTGAATTCCTTTCTCTCTCTAGCTTTCTAAAATTCAGAGTTTAACAAATATTTGGCACCGCCCACCCCCACCACCCCCACCACCCCCATTGCATGTCCTTTTCTCTTCTCTCTTTCCTTTCCTTTTCCCTTATACTTCCACATTTCCTTCCATCTCTCTCTCTCTCTCCTTCTCTCTTTCTCTCTCTTCTTTTTGAGTGATTGGCAGCAGCTGCCATTTTCTAACTCTTTCTCTCCCTAATCTCTCTCTCTCTCTCTCTCTTTGAAAGGTCGCATGAACATACATCCATGGTAATCAAGCTTGTGTTAATACCCTTAAACTCAGAATCAATTAAATTGATTATAAGTTCCCTGCATGTTATTTTTATCATAGGAGTCATGGTCTGATTCCTTGATGTTTGATTTTCATCCAGGGGACGCCGGTGAACATAATAGTCGGGTCGCACGTTTGGGTCGAAGATTCAAATGCCGCTTGGATTGATGGAGAGGTCACCCAAATCAATGGAGGCAACGCGACAATTGCCACCACTAATGGAAAAACGGTACATACATATCTTATTCATCCCAAATTTTTATTTACTTGTTTCGGCCATATTGGATCCTTCATTCTGTTCATGCATGGCTCGGAAAGCCCACGGAATTGTTTCAACACCATTGACATAACTGTGGATTTGGAAATTGACAACTTTCTTTATTACAAAACATAGAAGCATCAATTTTCTTTATGATAATGATCATGGAAATATAATAGCTATCAGTACGAGAGCACATCTGTTTTTTGCTTGAATAGAAGTATCAAGTATATGGTAGACATTCATACATAGGTGATGAGCTGTGTATTTCACTATTTCAGAATTAATTTATGGTGCTGATGGTGCGAATTTAATTCAAACTATATTCAAAATAAGATAAGAAATTAATTTAATACTTAAATGTGTTTTCTTTGTCAAAGTTTCTGTCCAGTGCTTTGTATATGAAGTTGCTGTCATGTAAAATTTATGCATTCTTTTACTTCGAAGCATTATATTCATATAGAGCCACTCAATTTCTTAAGATATTTTTGTGGGGTCCACAGATATGATTCGATAATTAAACAGATAATTTCGATTAGGATTCTTTCTGTTGCATTAATTCCTCATAATTTAATAGTTGTGATAAAGGGATCAATCAAAGAAATGTAAAAAAATAAAAGCAATGTTAATGATGATCAGGCAGCTGTATGCCTTACCACCTAAGGGATGAGCTGGATTCTCCTATAGTGCAATGATTAATTATGGCTATCGATCAAATAAGAGTAATTAATTAATCATAATGATTTTTTTTTCTAAAAAAATAAATAACAGAAGTACCTTCTTGGATGATCCCTTATGAAATGGTATTTAACGGGTTAACTAAATACATGTGCATCAAATATACAAGTAATTATAAGGAACCCGCATTCCCTATTAATTTGTTGATTTCTTCAATGATGATAACCCAACAAAAGGTATCAATTCTCAAGTCCTTATGTTTCCTATCCTCCAATCAGAATGTATTGTGGAAGGATTGTCAACAGCTCAAATAATATTATAAACAAAAAACAGCTCAAATTAATACATATATTGTAAACGAGCAATTTGAATACAGTGATTCTGCAATAGATTAAAGTCACTATAGGAGCCACATTAATATCCTATACAGATCGACAATTTTAACATTTATAAGGGTAACATTTGCCTAATTTTGAAATTAACACGAGGTGAATTTAATTAGATAGCAGTAATTTAATATTTTTATAATTGGCACTTTAGCTTTATCATAAAAAATTTGGTGTGTTATTCATTTTAATTTGGATTCATTTTTTTTTTTTTTTTTGCCCTGGAATGCTCAAGGGGTGAGACTGTGAGGGTTAATGTCTATAATCGTGCATTTCTTTAAAACCAAAAATGTATTATGCAATAGGTTGTTGCAAGCTTGGCTAGCATCTATCCAAAGGACACAGAAGCACCTCCAGCCGGAGTCGATGACATGACAAAGCTAGCATACCTCCATGAACCTGGTGTACTTAACAACCTTCAATGTCGTTACTCGCTCAATGAGATTTATGTACGAACAGTTCCATCTGATTCAATCTTTTATATTTTTTTTCTTGTCCACATTTTATACTCAACCTTGTATACACTATGTTCATTCTTAATCACTAGTGAATGGGTAATAATAAAACTTTAATGGAGGTAATTGAAATTATGTCAGACATACACCGGGAATATCTTGATAGCAGTGAACCCTTTCCGAAGGTTACCACATTTGTATGATGTGTACATGATGGAGCAATACAAGGGTGCAACATTTGGAGAGCTCAGCCCCCATTTGTTTGCTGTGGCTGATGCTTGTTACAGGTTCATTTTTCTTCTTAATTTCTTCAATTTTCATTTTCTCAATCTCTTATACAAGCTTAATAATTAATTAAGTGCACTACTGAAACAGAGCACTGATAAACGACCATGGAAGCCAATCCATCTTGGTTAGTGGAGAAAGTGGTGCTGGAAAAACAGAGACGACGAAAATGCTCATGAGGTACCTTGCATTCATGGGAGGTCGATCAGGAACTGAGGGTCGAACGGTTGAACAACAAGTATTAGAGGTAACATACATAATTAGCTTCATGCTTAATCAAGATAAAGATTGTTTTCAGTTGTTTTTTGCTTCAATAATTTGTTTCAACATATACCTTGACGTGTTGATCGATCTAAAATCTAGCCTGAAGTGGTGAATACAAACTATTGGGCAAGAAAAAAATATTGTTAAGCATGATTATTTATTGGGAAAAACATTAACTAACATAATTAATACCATATATTAGTCTAATCCTGTTCTGGAAGCATTCGGAAATGCGAAGACTGTGAAGAACAACAATTCAAGGTGATTGATTGATTAATCTTTATTTATTTCAAAATTTTGTCTCTCAAAGTTGCTAAAAGCCTACAAAACTATGTTAAATCCTATTTTCTTTCTTCTTCACAGTCGTTTTGGTAAATTTGTGGAGATCCAATTTGACAAGTATGGGAAGATTTCAGGGGCAGCGGTTCGCACATACTTGCTTGAGCGGTCTAGAGTGTGCCAGGTGTCAGATCCTGAAAGGAATTATCATTGTTTCTATATGCTCTGTAATGCACCTCCAGAGGTAATTTATCTTGTAGCCATGTCTAAAATCTAAAAAGGAATACATGACCGAACCATAGTTTTCTCATATTATCACAAGGACCTGTGACTCGATCAACCAATTTTCAATGGATTTGTTTTTGTTAAATTTGGCTTGGGATCATTAATTCTACTACAGTTGTTAGATAAATATCAGAAAATTGAGATTATTTTAACCTCCACAAAACTCATACTAATGCAACCAATTGTGATCTGATTTACTTCTAGGATGCAAAACGGTTCAAGGTGGCAGACCCGAGAACATTCCATTATTTAAATCAAACTGGCTGTTATGAAGTAGCTAATGTAGATGATGCAAGGGAGTACCTAGAAACAAGAAACGCTATGGATGTGGTAGGAATTAACCAAGAAGAACAGGTACGCTACACTTCTACAGCTTGCGCCAAAGTAATACACAAAAGAATGTTAGAGTTATAGTGAAATCTGATCATTGTCTTTTCTGTAGGATGCAATATTCCGCGTTGTAGCTGCAATCTTGCACCTGGGTAACATTACTTTTGCAAAAGGGAAAGAATTCGACTCCTCCAAGTTGAAGGATGATAAGGCCTTGTTTCATCTCAAAACGGCAGCGGAGCTACTAATGTGCGTAATGTCTTGTAATAGTTGATTGCCGATACAGGGATATATATAATGTCTACTTCCGTGCAACTTTTGTAAATTACGTAATTGTTTTTACAGTATCGTGATGGGTTGTAGTATACCTGCAGGTGCGATGCAAAGTCCCTTGAGGATTCTTTGTGCCAGAGAGTAATAGTAACTCCAGATGGTAACATTACAAAGCCTCTTGATCCAGAGAATGCAGCATTAAGCCGTGACGCCTTGGCTAAGACTGTTTATTCACGATTGTTTGACTGGTATGACACTCAGGAACAACAAACCTATTTCTATTGTGTAATTTGATAGATTCATATAGGAACTAATTTCATTACAGGTTAGTAGATAAGATCAATAACTCAATAGGTCAGGACCCAGATGCGAAACACATAATTGGAGTGCTTGATATTTATGGATTTGAAAGCTTTAAAGTCAACAGGTAACATGTCAAGTTATTATGCAATTGATCAACTTGAATTAACATCGGCAATTACTCATATCCTCTGTTTTGCAGCTTTGAGCAGCTATGTATCAATCTGACGAACGAGAAGTTACAGCAACATTTTAATCAAGTACGTCTTTGTGAATAAGAATCTTTTGATTCGTTTTTATCATATTTTATTAATTTTAGTAAATTGTTTATTTTCACAGCATGTGTTCAAAATGGAGCAAGAGGATTACACAAAGGAAGAGATAGACTGGAGCTATGTCGAATTTGTAGACAACCAAGATGTCCTGGATCTAATTGAAAAGGTGCAATACTAGTCCTAAATTTTATATGTTTCTATAAATTAATTCTAATACCGAAATTAGAAAAATAATATATGCAATTCTTGCTGATCAGATATTTAACTTAAATGCAGAAACCTGGAGGTATAATTGCACTTCTAGATGAGGCATGGTATGTCCATAATACTTTCTGATTACATTTTAATCATGTTGAAAATCAATTGCAAATTTATCATAATAAAATGAAAGTATCACCCCTATTGAGTTTGACTATTGATGAACTAAATTTTCTATGACTATTTACTAGCCTGTGCCAACTCACATGGGGTGAAGAGTATGGTATCATTATGGAAATTATAGTGATTCCTTGTTTATACTTCAATTGAAGCCTATTTCTATTACTGACAGCAAATAGTAAATGTATTATAAAGAAATGAACTATTGCTCCTGTTGTATTTGGTTACTAACTGAACTGATATTTACTTAAATATTTTAGACTTGGTACCAAACTCGAATGGTGCAGAGTAAGGTATCATTTGGGAAATAATGAAGATTCCCTGTTTATAATTTTGTTCGAGTAGAAAAAAGTTTCTTACAATTTCAATCAAAATCCCTATCATATTTGTTTACTAATTTGAAGTAATAAATGATACAGCATGTTTCCAAAGTCTACACATGAGACATTTGCACAGAAGATGTACCAAACATACAAGAACCACAAGCGTTTTAGCAAACCTAAGCTCGCACGAACGGCCTTCAATATAAACCATTATGCAGGAGATGTAAGTATCCTGAACTTGGACCATCATTTCTGGAATTAATCAAATTTAACAAAGTAATTAAAAATTCTACCTTTTCTCCTTTTATTATTGTGTTATTTTAATGGTTAAGTGAATGCACACGAATCTATCGACCAGTATATTGATACTGTTAAATGGTAGTATAAGCATCTCAGAAAAAAAAAATAAACTACACCTTAGGTTAACACTTAACAAGTGTATACTTGATACATACAGGTCACATACCAAGCTGATCAGTTCCTTGACAAGAATAAAGATTATGTGGTGGCAGAGCACCAAGCTCTACTGGATTCTTCTAAATGCCATTTTGTTGCAAATCTCTTTCCCCCACTGCCTGAAGAGACATCAAAACAATCCAAATTCTCCTCCATCGGGACACGCTTCAAGGTATGTCAGCACTTCAATTAGTTTGTAATTTCTCGACTGAAAGGCTGCTTGATTAATAGTGTCAATTGGCTTTTACATGTAAATATGAGGTGCATGATTATGTTATTTAGTAAATGCATGCAGATACATGTCAAATTTATTAATTGTTATGAATTACAGGATGAAGTTCTACTCTCTGTCAAGGTAATGTACAGACAACATGTAATATTAATAGAAGCAAAAAAAAAAACAATTCGGAAAGTATGCTAAGTGCCATATGTCTATTTAAGTTTTGTAATTGTACGAGATGGCATTTGTAGCTTTACTAACTTTATTTTCAACAATTCTTAATGACATGAATTACAGCAACAACTACAATCTCTTATGGAGACACTGAGCACGACAGAGCCGCATTACATTAGGTGTGTGAAGCCAAATGGTGTCCTAAAACCAGGGATATTTGAGAACCACAATGTCTTGAACCAGTTGAGATGCGGGGTATGTGTGATCTTTGTTTCCTATTATTATGGTTCTTTATTTTTATCAGTGTCATATACAGAGCAATCTACAATTTGAAATACAAATAGCTATTTAATCCTTCTAATTTGTAGGGTGTTCTAGAAGCAATCAGGATCAGTTGTGCTGGATATCCCACAAAAAGAACATTTGACGAGTTCATTGATCGGTTTGGCATGCTTGCAGCTGATCTAGTTGATGGGTAAGTACTTTATTTATATAATTGTAGATTTCACAAGAAGAACTATCGACCAGTAAAACCGTCTGCTGATAATGGACACAATTTTAACAACTTTGACCCCTTTGCAGATCTGACGAGAAAGTCGCTTGTGCTGCCATTTGCGACCGAATGGGATTGAAAGGATATCAGGTATATATAATTCAAACAAGAGTGTGGTGCACAAAGTTGTTTCAAGCTTTAGTGTTTTTCTTGTTTGGGTTTAATGAGTTTATTTTTTGTAAGGTTTCAATTATATTTATATTTGGTAAATTTCAGCCAACTTGTTCATAAAGACAGTAGTGTTTCTTTGTTTCATATTGATCAAAGTTGATACATAGTGGAATACGTGTTAGCACAACATAGTGAAATGATGCATGGTAAAACAGAGTAATGCTTTGAATTACTTGTGACAGATTGGGAAAACAAAAGTTTTTCTGAGAGCCGGTCAAATGGCAGAGCTAGATGCTAGAAGAGCTGAAGTTTTGGCAAATGCTGCAAGACTCGTACAGAGGCAGATAAGAACACATCTCACTCGCAAGCAATTCCTAATCATGCGCATGGCCGCCATCCAGCTTCAAAAGTTCTGGCGAGGTGACACACTGACAATCAATCCTCCACTTGATTGACACTAAAACACATCAAAAAAAATTATTGTATTAAATTTGAAAATTTTCAGCACGGCTTGCGAGGAGGCTATACCATCATATGAGGAAGGAGCATGCTTCAATCCGTATACAGAAATATGCACGCAGCCATACCATGAGAAAATCTTATAATAAAGTACACAGATCAGCTGTAGCAATCCAGGTTGGGTTACGTGCAATGGCTGCACGGAATGAATTTCGACACAGAAGACGTACCAAGGCAGCTACGGTTGTTCAGGTATGCATTTAAATGAAGTTGTCTAGAATTGTGGTACCAAGGCTGCTGTCATATGTTATAAGGATTATATATATAGCTCTACATATACTTTGTTCATCATAGAATTGAACAATAAAAAGCATAAAGCTATTCTTCAGAGAGAACATTTTTTTTTATATAGACTGAATGGCGTCGACACAAAGCTCATTCAGAGTACAAGCAGCTCAAGAAGGTAGCCTTGTCACTTCAATGCTTATGGAGAGCTCGTGTTGCAAGAAAAGAACTAAAAAAACTCAAAATGGTATGTCCCAAATTGAAACTGAGGAAGACTAGCATTTCATGCATTTATCTTCTCTTTTCTTTTTTTCTTTATAACATGTGGATTAGGCCGGTATATATGTCTGGCATATTCAGCACAAAAGGCGAACATATTACATGGGAGTAGAAAAGGCTGGAAGAAATGTCATGTACAAGTCCTTGTCAAGGAAGAAAGAGTTTCGAATAATAAATTAAAATAAAATGGTTGAATAAAAATCATATTGCTTATTCTGGAAGACCATATCTTGTATATATCCTTGTTACTTCTTCTCGTATAAAAAAATAATATGAAGGATAAATTCTAATAGAAGAATAAAATACATAGGACCATGTCATGCAAATTCATGCTGATTTATTAATTTTTCTAATTATGAGAGTATAATTCTGATAAGGAAGAAAAAAAAATTGAAAACAGGATGCTAGGGATGCTGGTGCTCTACGAGAAGCAAAGGATAAACTTGAAAAACGGGTTGAGGAACTCAGCTGGAAGCTTGACCTTGAAAAGCATATGAGGGTAATTTATCATCTTGCATCACTACAAATATACTGTTTACCATGGTAATGCATGCATAAACCCTTCTCTACAACTAAGTATTAAAATTTTCAAACATATGATAGACTGACCTAGAAGAAGCGAAGGGGCAAGAAATTGCTAAGCTCCAGTTGACTGTACAAGAATTACAAGAGAAGCTTGATGAAGCACTTGAAGCAATTATCAAAGAAAAGGAGGCTGCGAGAATAGCAATCGAAGAAGCACCTCCTAAGATTGTGGAAGTGCCAGTTGTGGATAATACAAAATTGGATGAGCTGTCAGTTCAAAATAAAGAACTTGAGGTAATAGAAATCGATGAAAAGTTCTGGGACAGTTTGGGCATATATAGAATGGTATCAAACATAGGTACCAAAAGGACCTTAGTGGTTTACACGTCTTGTTTAAAACTAAATTGTACAAGGCATGATGATGCTACCTCGACATCAGTAAATCATCTGCATCATTATGCCCGCATTTAGGATAATTGAAGTAATTCTTAAAAAAATTGTTCCTTGGAAATTTAATATCAATTTATATATATTTATTTTCCATAAATACAGGAAGAACTAAGCATATTTAAAAGCAAAGCAGAGGAATTTGAGAACAGATTGTCAGAGGTGCAGAGAGAATCTGAAGCATTGTCCAAGGACAGGGAAGAACACCTACAAAAGATAGCCCAATTTGAAGAGATGATTGATAGGTAATAATAAATAGTAATTCACTTGTCAATTGTCATAGCTGGAAAAATAATAGCTCTTGCATGTATCCAATTAATAAGCTAATACATATAATTCCTTTCAAGTATTATACGCCAAAGATTCCAATTTCATAAATTATAAATTTTCTTAATCCAGTTCCAAGTCAAGGTTTTACAGTAGCATTTCCCTGTAGCATTGAATAAGCCTTAATATAATAGCTCAACCTGAATTCACCTTTGATGGAGGAATAAAAAAACTCATTATGTATCAATACACATAATTTCTGCAATCAAGCCACAACTTAATTGTAACTTTTAATCATTTTGACATTTATATTTTCCAGACTGGAGATCAACTTATCAAACCTCGAATCAGAAAATCTAATTTTGAGGAAACAATCGTTGGAAGCATCTTCAACAAATGATGATCAACTCGAACAAATTGAAAGGTAAGTTCAGTCAAGTTCCAAGAAGACTGACTTCCACTGTGTATAGTTTTAAAATGGCAAAAAATTGGCTAAATTGATATTGATGCTTGTCAGTCGATATCAAGCAGTTGGGAAAGAAATAAGTCAAGCATGAACAATAGTCCTATATGGTATACTTTTCAGTAAGAAAGGCGATCAACTAACCATTTAAAATTTTAGGCTACAACAGAGGACCTTCCTTTATATTTGACAAGTGAGATAGCCTATCACTGAACTCATCAACTATTTTCTATTTTTTTCTGTTTTTTTTTGGCAGATTACAGTCTAGCTTGACCAACCTAGAGTCTGAAAATTGTGCCCTGCAACAAGAAGCTGCAGAAGCTAGACAAGAAGCTGCAAGAGCTCGGCAAGAAGCCACAGAAAATGATGATCAATTGAAGCAAATCAAAAGGTAATATTCCAAAAAATATAGTAAAGGTAATTAATGTGGTGTGAAGAGTAATAATAAACGTTTCTTTACAGTTTGGAGAGAGAGATTTTAGATTTGAAAGCACAGAATCAAGAGCTCCTGTCTCAACCAATAGCAACACCAGCAATAGTTGAAGCGGCTGAAACACGACAAGAATTCACAGGAAATGAAGATCAATTGCAGCAAATCAAAAGGTAAAATTCCCAAAAATAGTAAAGGTAATTAATGTGTTGTGAAGACTAATAATTAAACTTTACTTTATAGTTTGGAGAGCAAGATTTCAGAATTGGAAGCAGAGAATCAAGAGCTCCGGTCTCGACCAATAGCAACACCAGCAACAGTTGAAGCACGACAGGAAGCCACAGAAAATGATCATCAATTGCAGCAAATCAGAAGGTGAAATTCTCAAAAATAATAAATGTAGTTACTGGGGTTTGAAGACTAATAACTAAATTTTGCTATATAGTTTGGAGAGAGAGATTTCAGAATTAGAAGCAGAGCTTCAAGAGCTCCGGTCTCGACCAATAGCAACATCAGCAATAGTTGAATCAATCCAACCACCTATCATAAAGGTACACCTGAATACAATTAGTTTTTTGACAAATAAATGTAGTTATTATAGTGAAAAAAATGACTTTTTATCTAATCTAGAAAGCATCATCTCTTCTATTGTTTTGTGCTAACATGAGAAAGATGGATGTTCATTTTCTTATATCTTTTTCTTGCCTGATGACATGATTCTCAAAAGAGGTCTTTGACTTTCAATATTTCAGATCCTCGAAAATGTCCATGAGGAGGAACACGCTCAGCCTCGAAGTTTTCAAGTACGTGGTCTATTTGTGCATATTACCTTTTTATATAAATTTAGACTTTTCTTTGGTTGAAAAGATAAAAGTTGATTATTCTACTTGCTTATGCATACTCTCTTATTAAAAAAAATTGGCAGAAAAAAGGGGATCAAGCCTAAAACATCAATATTGAAAACAGCTTAACCTCTCAACAACTGTTTGTAAAACTTGCTCTAATATTTAGATTAAAACACTTATCCATTATGATATTCAGATTTATGAGAATGGCAATCAAGACAATGCCGCTGGAACCATCAAGGTATGTTGCTTTACTGACTTCATAAAGACTTCCTTTACTGAAATAAGATCTGAAAATGTTTATTGGTTTCTATAGCTTGAGTGTAATTTTGAGATATTTGCCTATATCAAGGATATCTTTTGTGCGAAATAGAACTTCAGTCATTACTACAGAAATTGCTAAAGCCTTATAACACATATTACCATAATTGATTTGATTTACATATTATGAACTAATTAATACACTATGATGTTCCAGATTCTTGAAAATGGGCACCATGCAAAAGAAGCTAAAATCGGTGAAGTAAGCATTCACTTCAATAACTTGTAAATTAAATTCTGTGACAAAATCTGAAGAAAATAAATTTTGCTAATGCGAGTTTGATTTTAGGAACCGTTACCAATTCCATTTAGCCGAAGTACCCTTACACAAGCTTCGGTTACACCAATTACAATTGCACCATCTCTAGCTACACCGACAACTGTTGCAACGACTCCATTTACACCAACTGTTGCACGTACTCCAGTTACATCAAGCACAGCTGAATCTACTCCTTTTACACCGACTAAATTTTCACCAACTTCAGTTGAGCGATCTCTATTTACGCCGCCTCCATTTACACCATCCACCTTGTCAACTACTCCACGCACGCATAGTATGATTGCACCTGCCTTGAGCAAACAGAAGTCGCTCACAGAGCGACAACAAGTATGTCGTGATCAACAATTAATTTTTGAATTATGAATATACAAATATAGTGTAAATTTCCTTTTTTATATTTGTAAACTTTCTTTTTTTATCCTGTAGGAAAATCATGATTTACTCATCAAATGTCTCACGGAATTTAAGAAGTTCGACAAGCACAGACCAGCTGCAGCTTGTATTGTATACAAGGCTTTGATTCATTGGCACTCGTTTGAAGCAGAGAAGACAAACATATTTGATCGCATTATCCATACAATTCGATCTTCTGTTGAGGTTGCTTTTCCTATATATCTCTCTATTTTTTTATTTCACCCTTTTTCAATTAGCTTAATACACAAATGTTTAATGCAAGTTATACAACGAAGTGAAGTAATATGAAACTTACTTTCAAGAATTAATAATGAGCAAAAGAAGAGAAAATTTTCCAAAAACAGTGTCAATATTTTGAGGCAAAGAGCTAGCAGTTTAATTTATCTGCTGCACATTTGTTAGCTGCGTAATTTACATCACGATTGAAGAATTGATGAAAAGATTTGCGGGACTTATTTGTCTGCTCAGAAAAAAAGTTGTTGCTGGATTTGCTAGTTGACACATAACCCATACATAAATGGGCACAGGGCACTGGTCTTAACTATAAAAAGATTGCCACACACCTGATTTGGCATTGACATATATTTTCATTATTTAATAATTTACGGCTTTAGTTAAATTTAATTAAATCGATACAATGAATTTAGATCTAGGTTAGCGTATTTAAGCTGGTGATGTTAGTGCAATCAGAAACTACCAGCATTAACCAGTATCAAGCTGTAAACCTACTGCAAGTTTCCCTCCTTCATAAATACCCTCATAGGAATAAGTTCCCCTCCAGAAAGAACACATTTGTGACAATCTTTACTACTTAACTTAAATGTTTTCCATTTAATTAATGATTTCTATTTGCGCAATACTGCCAGAGGCAGGAGAATATAGGTGAACTAGCTTACTGGCTCTCAACAACATCAACTCTCCTCTATCTTGTGCAAAATACTTTGAAAGCAAGCAATAGACTGACAAGGAGCTTGTCACGTAGTCGAACAGCAGTTTCCTTGATCACCAGGATGCAAATTGCACAAGTATGTTTTTCTTAGTATGATTTTGAATAGATGCGATTTTTGTAGTATGCCCTTATCAACAGGTCAAAACCTCACTATTTTTACTATTGGTTTATCATGGATAAAATGTTGCCACCTGGAACCAAAACCGCTGAAACTTCTAAATCCCAATTGTTTGCAAAATTTTCCGAGTTTTGGAGCTATATTAAACACTAGAATGGCCAAATTGCAGGACATGGATGTTTGCAAACTTTGCAGAATTTGGAGTTACATTAAACATGAGAATGGCAATTCAATTGTAACAATTATGTTTACATTATTTCAGAACATGCGTTGTCCGTCGTCGGTTGGGATTTCTAGGGGCTACAGTGGAATGGTTGGGAAATGCAACATGCTTGCAAGAATAGATGCAAAATACCCTGCTCTCCTGTTTAAGCAACAGCTAACAGCATGTGTAGAGAAAATTTATGGGATGATTCGAGATAGCCTGAAGAAGGAGATAGGCCCCTTTTTAACTATGTGCATACAGGTAAGTTGATTTAATTGAGAATCAAATATTCGGTATTAGATTGTTACACTCACTAATATCACACTAACACGCTGAAATCAAAAAGATCTCGCCACAAACTCGTAACAAGTGTGTACGCTGCACACACATGAAAACACATGTTGATTTTGAAAAGAAATTATTATGTAGACACCAAGATCTTTGAGGGCACGATCCCTTCGGGCCTTATCTAAGAGCATCCACACCAGCTCTGTGGCAAAACAAGCATCAATAGTGCATTGGCAGAGCATTGTCAAGTGCTTTGATAAGACACTAGAAACCTTGAAGGAAAATTATGTAAGTGTAATCATTCAGTTTTCTCATCTGTTTTCTGGAAATTATTTCCTGCAATATTAGTGAACTAATGATTCCTTTATGACGTTAACTATTGACAGGTACCGGTAATGATAATAAGTAAGACCTTCAGTCAAGTATTTTCTTATATGAATGTTCAGCTCTTTAACAGGTGGGTGAATTTTACCAATTTTAATTCAATTTTTCTTGAGAGATTTTTTGACGGTCCAGTGCAAAAATACCATATGAAATCAGAAGTTCACTGGTTACTAATAGAAAGAATGGAATGGGAAAAAAATTCAAAATACAAAATGATCTAAATAATCTATCTTGAAGGGTTGGACTACATATTTTTACTATTTTGAGGGCCAAATTGGACTTTTTTAATTCCATAGTGGCATAAGCAAATTTCTAATTCTTCATATATTTACTCCTCTGCTTCCTCCATGACTTGGTTTTATTTTGCCATCCATTTGCAGTTTACTACTAAGAAGAGAGTGTTGTTCTTCTAGTAATGGCGAATTTTTGAAGGCTGGTTTGCAAGAATTGGAACAGTGGTGTAAAGTTACAGGAGAGGTAATTGCCATATTTGTTTTTTGAGGAAAGTAGGCTTAGCCTACTTTGTACTTGCCATATTAATAGTTTCACAACTGTCAGAGCATGAAATTACAAACTCACCAGTTGGAAAACATTGGAAGCTCACCCTATAGTAAAGTATTTTTGAAGGTCAATTAATAATTTTACCCTTGAGTGTGTTCAAATGCAGCATGCTGGAACATCATGGGAGGAGCTTAAATGGATCAGACAAGCAGTTGGATTTCTGGTACGCACCAACAACGGAATTGCTGTAATTGTTCCATTGTTATTAAGAGAACCTTTTTATATAACTCAATTTGAACTTGCTACACGAACAAAATTGCAGGTAATTCATCAAAAGTCTAACAGAAGCTTGGAAGAAATTACAGACGAAATATGTCCGGTAATCATGTGAAAATTAATTATTTCCAATCTATTTTTAAAACAGGTACACTCTTGTATGAAACTGTGGAAACTAATGTCGAAAATGTGTGGTTTCAGGATTTGAATATCACCCAGATATATCGGATTGGTACGATGTTTTGGGATGACAAATACGGGACACACGGCTTATCTCCTGATGTAAGTACATGGCAAGTCCTTTGTTCAATGAAAGTTTTTCAATGAAATTTTGTCACACTCAAAAATCTATAATTCTCAGGTAATTGCAAAAATGAGGATTATGACAAATGAAGACTCAATAAACTTCCCAAATAGTTCTTTCCTGATGGATGATGATTCCAGGTACGACTGTACGAGCAACCTGGCACACAAAGAAGGATCATATATTTGATATAAGCTGTAACTTTCAAACAAATAAAATGAAATAACAAGTCAAAGGCCTTGCACATAATCCTAATAAGCACTGGATTGGAGATTTGGGTTGGGAAATCAATTGCAAGAGCTAATGTAGCTTTATTATTCATGGATAAATTACCTGACTATAATTCAGCACAACTTGGAGGGAGCAAGACAACTCTTAAAATTTGCAAAAGCAGTTCTAAATGTGTGAACCCTCACTGATATCTTCTATTGCTTAAAGGTCTTTGCTAGTTACATGAGAGATTAACTGGAAATTTTGTATTCTTATTTTGCTATCATTGAAGATGACATTTTGATCTGAAAATTTTTCCAGCATACCATTTTCGGTAGAAGATTTATCGAGGTCATTGATAGAGGTTAGCCCATCAGATGTGGAGGTACCACAACTTCTTAAGCAAAACTCAGGATTCAACTTTCTTGTGCAAAACACAGACTAGCTCAGAGATTGTAGCTTGGTTTTTTTCCCCATTTATTTTTCATTATTTTTTGTATTCTTTTAGTAAAAAGGAAAGAAAGTACAGCTCGATTCTTTTGCAAGGCAATTTTTGTTAGCCCAAAAGGTTTGGGTTTTTCCTTTTCTTGTAAATGTTCAGAGTGTGCAGATTGGAGAGGGGTGAGTTGGGTTGCTCGATTGAAGAGATAGTCTAGGCAAAGTTGAAGCAAAATGTATGTATTGTTGAACTTGTCATTTTATTATTACATTTGTAAGTACGCACGTGGCAATGGAGGTCATGTGTGTAGTGTTTGAAAGGTTCAATGGAATTAATACATAGCTTGTATTACTTAACATTGTAGTAAATTTGTACAGCTTTTTAAATAATGGAACCGAACTCCTATTGATTCTCTGATACTTTAAATTGGCAAAAAAAAAAAATGTACACACTGTGTTTGAACCAGCAGATCAACTAGTTCAATGTTACTAAAAAAAATAACATATCCTATCTACAGGTCACATGTTTAATTAAATTATCTTTGACTAATCTATACCAATTTCATTTTTTTCGCTTAGTATTTTAAATCCAATTAAAATATCATTGGAATTACCAATCTATACCAATTTCAATTGAAAAAAAAAAAAATCGATACCTGATATGTTATTAGTTATGAGAGGAAGCGAGACAACGAGTGAGGCCTTGAGGGCTAGTCGTGAACTGCAGAGGAAGGTGGTCTGGCGACTGGCGGAGCGATTTCAATCCGAGGCGGAGTGGGATGAGAGAGAGAGAGAGAGAGAGGGAGAGGAGAGGAGAGGAGAGGAGAGAGCCCCTGATTTGAACCGTGGCCCAATCTCAAGGCCCAACACAACAAAAAACGTTTTTCTATTAGAAAATTAATAAATAAATTATAAATAGAAAGAAAGATTGATTTAAAAATTTGAAAAATAGAAAATGTCGGAGTTGCGAACATCGGTCAATCGAAAAAACAAAGTGACCGATATGTGGAGGTGGCAATTGGGTCGGGTCGGGCGGATTTGGGTCGGGTCGGGTTGTTTGACTTTTGGTGAAAGTCAGGTCACGGGTCGGGTCGGGCGATGTCGGGTCGGGTCTCGGGTCTCGAGTCGTCGTGTGTCGATAATTTCCACGTCACGGGTCGGGTCGGGCAAGATCGAGTCGGGCCACGGGTCGTCTAGTGCCGACAACTTTCGGGTCACGAGTCGGGTCGGGCATGATCGGGTCGGGCCTCGGGTCTACGAGTGCTGACACGTTTCGGGTCACGGGTCGGGTCTCGGGTCGACGAGTGCCGACAACTTTCGGGTCACGGGTCGGGTCGGTCGAGATCAGGTCGGGCCTCGGGTCGACGAGTGACAACAACTTTCAGGTGTCGAGTCAGGTCGGGTGAGATTGGGTCGATGAGTGCCGACAACTTTCAGGTCTCGAGTCGGGTCGGGTCTCGGGTTGACGAGTGCCGACAACTTTCAGGGTCACAGGTTGGATCGAGCGACATCAGGTCGACAACATTTAATATAAGAATTTTTTTCCAAAGTGACATCATATATTAATTTAGTTTTTTGTATTATTTTCTTCATCCAAATTAATTTATAAGCTGATGAATCAGTATCATTAATTGGAATTTCTTTATTTATTATCCAGTTTCTTATTTTAAAGTATAAACTATAGACACATTTTTATATTTGTTTTATTATACTAAATCTCATGATTAAAATTATGATTTTAGTTTCATAATAAATTTCTGAAACATATCGAGTGAGTTAATAAATTTTCATAATAAAAATATTATATAATATTATAATATATAATATTTTCTTGGGTTGATAAATTTCTATCGGATAATAAAACAATTATAATTTACTTTCCTCCAAAAATAATTATCTCTACTTAATAGTTAATTCCCTCCTAAACAATTGTAATTTTACATTCCAAGAAGATTTTAATATAGAGTTGCGAGCCATCTCGAGTCGGATCGGGTCGGGTTTCGAACTTACGGGTCCACATGTGTCGCTTCAGATTGGGTTACGGGTCATCTCAGGTCGGATTTCGAGTCTACATGTGTCGCTTCGGATCGGGTCACGGGTCGAAACAAGTCGGGTCGGGTCGAGCATTGGGCCCACGGGTGTCGCTTCTGATCGAGTCACGGGTCGAAGCAGGTCGAGTCGGGTCGGGTCAGTATGAATTATTTCTAATAGTCCCCCACTTCGAATGGCTCCTTTCTTGGTACCCTTAACAAATTTTCCTTTAACACATTCAATGCAATTTTCGAAATAAGAAAAATCTAATTCTGGAACAATTTCATTTTTAATGAGACGTTGCATTCTATCTCTTGAGATATGACCCAACCTGCAATGCCATAATTTGGAAGAATATCCTCCATCACGATTTCTCTTAATTTCACGTTTAACATCAATAATATTCAAGGATAATAAAGATTCAGAAAATGAAGAATCCAAACATAACTTATATAGATTATCATATAACAATCCCGAACCAATACATTTAGAGTTATGATATAGTCTCATCTCATCATTTCCAAACTGAAACATAAAACCACACGCATCAAGTCTACAAACAGAAATTAAATTTCTAATTAAACTAGGAATATATACTACATCATGCAAATCAAGAATAAAGCCACTCTTCATAACCAGACGAAGAGTTCTAACAGTCTCGACTTCAGCTTCTAATCCATTAGCTACCTTGAGTTTTCTTTCTCCCTTTTGTAGCATCCTCACGGAAAGGAATCCCTGCAATGAGTTCGTAATGTGCACAGAGGCACCAGTGTCAACCCACCACGTATTTATGGGAATATCAATCATAAGAGATTCACAAATCATGGAATTGAAATCAATACCCTTCTTAGCGAGCCAATCCTTAAACTTCTTACAATCCTTCCTCACTTGTCCACGATTCTTACAGTGATGACACTTAGGTGCTTTTGTACCAGATGTATTTGCTTTGTTAACACCAACAACCGTATCTGCCTTTTTTTACCTTTACCATTGTCTTTATTTTTCTTTGATTTCGGACTTTCAACAACAGCATGTGCAAAATCAGGTTTTTCAGCCTTAATCATTTCTTCTTCTTCAACACACATGGCAATTAATTCGCTCATTTTTCACTTCTCTTTCTGTGTATTATAATTGAACTTAAAAGGACCAAATTGAGCATGAAGAGAAGTCATAATGAAATGAACTAAAAATCCATCAGAAATTGCCATGTCCATGCCATTTAACTTTGCGGCCATATCATTCATCATCATGCTATGCTCACGTACACCGCTTGTCCCATTATGCTTGGAAATGAGCATTTTCATTATGAGAGCACTTGCATTAGCCTTAGAGGTACTCTTAAATTGCTCTTCAACGGAAACTAGATATTCCTTAGCAGTAAAAAAATTACCTTCAGCATCTTTTTCAAGAATACCATCCCTTATTGCAGGAGTAATAGTGCTTTTCATAATCATGAGAGACATGCGATTATAACGCTCTCATTTAGCAAAAATAGCCTTTTCTACATCACTGGCATCATCCTTAAGAACACCGAGTTTATTTTCATGTAATGCTTGGTCGATTTCTAGAACACCAAGACATATCTCAATCTGCTCTTTCTAAGTGGAAAAAATTATTCCATTCAATGGTTTTATTCCTTGCATTTGGACACTAATATTGTTCAATGCTGCATTATATCCAGGAAAAATAAAATGCTTACTGACTAAATATCCACAAAAACATAATAAAATTTAGATCAACTATGAAAAAGGCTAAATTTATTCAATCTGAAATATATAATAAAAACGCCTAAGAATATTTCAATTCTAACATAACAGTTGATCCATAAACAAAATTCAATTCATATCACTGTTGGGCAGAAACAAATCGAACTATGGTACATAATTAATTTAATAAACTATACTAACAATTAAAGTTGCTAAAATTGACAATACTCATTTATTAAATGTAAAATATAATAGTAATACAGACATAATGTAAAACATATTTCTTTTAATTAAATGACAGTCACAATTAAAGTTTGTAAAATTGATAACAACAAGTATTAAAAGTACATTTATATAAAAATAATAATTATATATAATAAACTTTCGTTGGGCCGAGTATTATATATAATAATTTCAAAAAAAAATTAAATCGCGTATAGTACGAACATAAAATAATGCGCAATTTTTTTTTACTTACAGTACAATACAAGAATAAAATACGCAAAAAAATCGTAAAGTACACAATTTAATTAATTTCGGCCAATTAATATAATTAAGTTACAAATTTCTTAAACTAAGAAGGGCCTATGAGAAAAGTTGCATGCATCGCAAAATAAACTAAGAGATATGACATAAGTGATCGGATTTGGTACAATCATTGTTGAAAAAATTATGTCCTACCCACTTTATATCCCACAGATCTCAAATTGAGGGTTGTGATTGGGTTTGAATTATAAAATGATACTTCTATGTTGTATTCAATCCAAGAGAGAGAAATGACTCTCCCATGAGCATGTGAATGAAAAAAATTATTATTATCCATCTCCAAATTGCACACAAACAGGAAAAATAATTCTTAACCATCTCCCATGTTTTCCATCTGAAATTCACATCAGTAATTGAATACTGAAAAATAATTTTGTATTTTATATGAAATTATGATTTGCTCTGATACCAAATGATATAAAATATTTAATTCGTAATATAATTTATTTAAAAATACAGCCCCAATAAGATAACGTAATTCATATAAAATAACAAATAATAATAGAAAAAACTTACAACTCTGAATTGCAGACATTTTAAGGCGAAAGAAAAAGTACTGATCTTCAAAAGTTTTCCTCGATCTTAATGATGGTGAATTATGACGTTTTTTATCAATATCTAATTTCTGTTATTTTCTTTAATGGATGAATTAAGGAGATAATTAACATGATAAGTTCAAATGAATAGAACTGAGTATATATAAACACTAAGGCAACCTCTGGGATCTTGTACAGTGAATCTGACTTATCTGAATTTTCCATCAAAATTCGGACGTGTCCTTTGAACTTGGCTCATACTAATTACATAGGTCATACAGTCAATATTTAATTATATAATAAATATTATAATTAAATATTCTAACAGCATGTCCCTGGCTTTTTGTTGTGCTTAACTATAATAAAAAAAATTCAATTGCCCATAAAAAAATAGTAATAACGGAAATAACTATTTTTATTCTAATTGAGTATTTTTTTTTTCTCCGAGATGACTCAATTCGGAGAAAAAACAGAATTGAGCCAGTGATGAGATTGATGGCATGAGTCTCAATGGCAATATTGCGCTTCAGCTAAATAAAACCTAAGCCATTGATGGCAACGATTAATGTGCCAAAATGCTAATCTGAGGCTTATATTTTTTGTGCCTCTTCTTAGATGAAGGATTACAAACGCAAATGTTTTTTCTTTCTTGGCCTGTTGCTCTTTTACTGGTACATTTCAGCTTATTTCTCTATTGTTATGTAATCGGATGCAAAATGTGCAGTCTGATCTGCCTCTGTGATTTTTCTACTGGGTTTGATGATATGAATTTTTCTAGGTTTGGATTTGTTGTATTTTTTAAGAAGAAACAATTTGTAGTGCTTAATTGCATTACAAAAGACCATAAAATTCAAGTGTTTGATTCAGTAGGTTTATTGATCAGAGCTACCATGATTAAATCAATAACGATCTTGAAGTCGCCAGCATCCAACAGATTTACGATTGCTTGATTTTCTTCTTGATTGTTTAATTGATTTCAATAGAGATGATTCTTAATTGAATTTTGGTGACCCTATAATTTGAAAATGTAGTTGATATATAGATTCCTTCAGTACCAGCTTCATCGATGTGCACGTGTTATGTATGTTAAACGGGTTATTATGCATGTTAATATTGTTTTTAGTATAAAAATAACATGCATTACGATTCGTCTAACATGCATAACAACTTATCTAATATGTATAATGATGAGACATTAATGAAGTGGTCTTCCACCGTTTTCTATAAAAAAGATGAAAAAAATTGACTATTCACTTGCTCGGAAGATAGGTACAAGCTATTGTCAGCTTCTGCCAAAATTATTATTGGAACCAGTCGTGATTTCTTCGTTTCGACAAATTGACATGAAGAAAGAAGTACTCTGGTGCTTGTTGTTTTTTTTTCATTTGTTGCTAGAGCTTGATGTATTTGGCTAGCTGTTGTATTTGAAGATTAGTTAGTGTGCTTAATTTGCTTAGTGTGCTAAATAATTAGTTAGAGTTTGAATAACTAGTTAGTGAATTTAGTGTGCTTTGATAGCTTAGGTGGTATACTTAGTGTGTTATTGTGCTTTGATGTAAGATGTGTTTTATGTAATTTCATTGACAACTTTTGTCAAGGTTCAGAGAGAGCGACTCCAGGCGAAAAAATGTGAAATCCTAGGTGGGGAGGTTGTCGTCGCCGGCCTCCCCGCCACCCCCTCTCTTTCTGTTTGTCTTTTTTCTTCATTTTCTCTCCTTGCTTTTGTTGTGCTGTTGTGAACAAGCATTATTGAAGATCAAGCACCTAACAAGATGCTTTGTTATCGTTGTCGTCGTTTCCTTCCCATCGTTGCATTGCATTGTCGGTGTCGTTGTCGCTGCCTTGCATTACTGTTGGTTGCCTCGTCGCCGTAGCCTACGACCGCATTATTGAAGATATATATTTATTTTCTTACCGTGAAATTAAAGTTTTGAAATCATTCCAAAATTTGAATTCATTAATTAATTGTGTCAATTCTCTCAATGAGTTAATTCTCTCAGTTACATCTATAAATTAAACTGAACATTTTTTTTTCTTTTTTACTCTGAAAAGTGTCAATTCATGAATTAATGTACGTAATAATAGGGACAATGCCACATTCAACCAGAAGCTGGCATCCTGGCTCATTTTTTTTTTAAATGTGCCTCTTTTTGTGATTTTACCAGAAAACATTATAGATATATATATATTTTTTTATGATGAAAACATTATAGATATATATGTGCAACTTAATTTTATAATTGTCAATTGTATCTCACCCTATATTTTTTCCTCACGGCGTCGTTAATAGCAGCAATATTTATTTAAGTTGTGATAATGTATTAGTACAAATATTAAATATTAGATGCATGGCAAGCGACGAATTAATCAAAATCCTTGAAGTATTAATTGTACCAGTGCAATCGAGGTAAGACTTAATTATACTATGTTGGTGAGTTTGTGCAACTGCAGTTGCGAACAAATTGCAAATTCACCAAAATTATATCAGTCAAAGTTTGGTAATTAATTAACAACATGGATCTATTTAAGTTAATTAACTTAGTAAATTTGAGTTCTATCATCTACACATTTTGTTATAAACTAGCATATACTTAACAAAGCTAAAGAATTTTGAGATTTCAAAAATATTGCCGAAGTTTCTCTTCCTTTGCATTTATGTGATTAACTAAATGTAGAAACTAGAAAGAGGTAATGGCATTTGATCTGATGGACTTTACTATATAAGAGGTACACACATTCCATTTAGTTTGTGATCGCCATTTTACAATTTAGCTAGAGAAAAACAATGGCTTCCTACAAACATCTCTTCTCCATAACAATCATTTTCCTCTTTATATACTCAACTCCAACAACAGGAAGCCGACTAGCTCTCTTGAGAAGCCGAGCTGCAGTATCAAATCACATTCGAAAGGTCACCAGTGTGCAGCATCTTATTGCAAATCTAAGCAAGATACACACCAAGGACAAGTCGCTAATTGCATGCTCGAAGGTTATAAATGAGGGAAACCATCTCCTCGATGGTGTACGGAGGCAGCTGAAAGGTGCAACTCGGTATGATCCAGACACGTCGATGGCTCTCCAAACAATGTTTTCAGCAGCACGTACTTATCATAGGACATGTAGTCGGATATTGAAAGAAACGCGAAGACATAAAGCACAACAATTTGGCAGCCTTCTAAGTCATGTCAATGATACCGGAGACAATTGCTCCCTAGAAAGACTTGTCCTCCGTGCAATAAACCGAGCCACCGTGCGTAGGAAGAAGCCCAAACAAGGTACTACATATTGCTCTTTTATATATATTCTTCTTTTTACTCTGTTAATTCCATGTTCTTGTACGGCAGTAAATTTTACTTATTGGGCAAACATGATGTATTTCAATTTCTTTTGTTTTTTTTTAGCTTTTTGAAACATCAATTCATGACTTGAATTCTTATTAGTTTTATTTGTCAAAGTAATTTATAAAGCAAATTTGATTGCTGCTACTCTATTTTGTGTATACGTCCAAGATTGGACTAATATTGTTGTGTGTTAGTTTTCTTTATTCATTTTTTTCTAAATTAATGCTTGTAATGTGAGAAACTTTGGGGTATCCTATAATACTATAGATAGTTTTGCTGCTCCGCATATGCTGTTACATAAAACATAACCATTATGTTTTGAGTATCCTATACAATATAATCTTCGTTCAGGGAGTATATTTAAATTTTTCTATAAAAATAGCAATTTGATGTCACCACACCACAGCCCACAATGAAAATGTACAATTTTGTTAATATTTTCGACTTCAAAAACTGCAACTTTTACAGTGTCGGAGTAATATAATTTTATGATATGTAGGTTAAGACTTGAGACAATTGATTGGATGTCATAAAAGAAAATTTGCATCAAGTGGGCCCGGAGTAACATTGGGCCTATTCAACCCAAAAATGGTATAGTCAAAGTTAACCCAATCATTTATTCCAGTAAATATCTGAGTGTCATAGAAGAAATTACATCGAATAGGCCCGGTGTAACATCGGCCTGTGAACTCACCCAATTACCCAGTAAATATTGTCAATTTGTCATGATCAGATAATTGTTCTTTGGTTACCTATTTACCTGAACAGTAAAATCTTGCATAATTGATGGATTGATGTTATCTTTTTCCTTAAATTAATAGGATTTGCATTTCATAAGAGGCGTTCTGCTCGTAATATTATGAGAACACTCAGCCAAATTCCAGATGACCGCCGCATTGTTGTTGCTCAAGATGGCACGGGCCGATTCTCGACGATAAATGCGGCCATAGCGGCTGCTCCTGTCGAAGCCACCGACTACTACTTGATAATTGTCAAGGAAGGAAGGTACAATGAGCAAGTCGTAGTGCCAATCAATAAACCATTTTTGGTCCTTGCCGGTGCAGGAAAGGACACAACTGTTATCACCGGAAGCCGTAGCTCTGCATCAGGATATAACACCTGGGATAGCGCCACTGCTCGTACGATATATCATTCAGAATATTTAATCTTTTTTGTGCTGATGATTTTATCATGCATGTTAGCCTGGAATAATAAGCAATTAATTAGTTAAGTACTTATTTAATGAAGTATGAGCTAACTTTACAGAGATATTCGGACACAACTTCATTGGGTACAACATTGGCTTTGAAAATTCTGCAGGCCCTCAGGGCGGTCAGGCAGTCGCTTTGTTGAGCAGTACCGACCAGTCAGTCTACTACAACTGCAGCTTTATGGGATATCAGGATACACTTTATGCACATGCGTGGATGCAGTTTTACCGCGAATGCGATATCTACGGGACAATAGATTTTATTCTTGGTGATGCGAGTGCTGTCTTTCAATCTTGCAACATTGGGTTGAGAGAGCCTCTACTCGGGCAATCCAACCCCATAGTTGCACAACAGCGACAATGTCCAGATGGCAGGACTGGCTTCACCATCCAAAACTGTATAATATTACCGGCAGAGGGGTTTACAAGGGACACGAAAACATTCCTCGGTCGGCCTTGGGGAAAATCTATGCGAGTTGCATACATGTCAAACCGCTTTGATGTGATGATAGATCCAGTCGGTTGGCTCCCAATGAATGGAAACCCGAATCAGGTGTACTTGGGTGAGTTCAACAATACCGGTTTAGGTGCTGACATGACCGGTAGGGTGGCCTGGCCGGGTGTCAAGAGGTTAACTGTGCCCGAAGCGAACAATCTCACAGTAGCTGCCATGCTTGGAGGTGGAACTTGGCTAGATAGAACCCGGGTCCCTTATGTGAAAGGGTTGTTCTAGTTGTTTAAAACTTTAATTTAGTTATAGTTCTTTAATTTTTGTTAGTTAGAATTAGCAGTAGGCATGATAGTCCCGTTTTTTTCTAGGTAGTGCCAAAGTGCTTTGTATTTGTGTACTTGCTAGATTAATATAAATGATGAAATAAACTGTAGTCTTTTTTTTATATCTGAGCCCAGTTGAAAAAAGTTTATTGATTTCTGCTGCTATGTGTTTCCATTGAAACTTCCACTTCCTCAACTTGTTGAATATTTGATATTTGCAGAGAAATTGATGTATATTCTCTCCTGATGAGACAAATAACAAACTCGAACAGTTAAAAATACTGCTGCAAAAACTATCTTGGGATCCATTTGGTCGGTTAAAATAGTTGAATTCAAAGGTCAATTTGCCACACAATCTACATAAGAAGTTTCATAGATCTCAGCACATTCTACATTCCAGTTCAATCTAAAATGTAGAAACCAGATACAGATGAAGTCAACAATGCATAATTAACCAGGAATTGATTTGATTATATCAGCCTTTTTACTGATCTATCATGGATTCTGCAATTTATCAGTTATACCCCCTCATATATTTCACGTCCTTTCCTAATTCTGATGTTCTGTCAGAAAGATTTTCTTTCAAGCACTAACCCAATTATTAACTTCATGGATGAGATTCCAAACAAGTTCATCATTAATATTCGTATGTATATTGGGATAATTTGTGTTTCCAATGATAAGATCCAGCGTGAATGTCGTATGCACGATTTTTTCATTCTCAGAAACAGTTACAGAAGCCCAATTATTCTGTTTAATCTTGACACTCGCCATTCTTTCGATCACATGGGCCCATTATAGGCCCATGAAATGATAGGAGATCGACGGCCCACTTGTCAGATGTAAAGTAGCGATCTATATTTTTCCCTACCTAGGCTACTGCGCACCCACTTGAAACGATATTGTCTGCGCTCAGGAAAAAATGGGTGCTCTCTGCACTCACTAATATGGATCGTCCGACTAAATTTGAACGGATGTGATTTTATAATACAAAAGCCTCCCTGAATCATATAATTGGCGGTCAAGCGTTCAGATCTAATCGGACGATCCAAATTAATAAATGCAGAGAGCACCCATAAAAAACGGGTGCAGAGGATACGGGTCCCACTCACCTCGTCCACTTGAAAACAACCGTGTCCCTGTTGCAACTTTTTCTACTTGTGTGAGATTATTTAATCTCAGGTAAAATTTTGCGCATATATTTTGGTTACCATTTCTATATTATAGAATTTAATGATTTTTTAAGTTTTTTTTGTAGTTTCTATAAGTTTTCATCTTAGATACGAGCTTGCACATGGCCATTATCTCTTTACTGAGTTCTTTGTGTGCATTTATTTAAACAAAACCACATAAGCCACTGAGGATGAATGATGGCAGGAGCCTCCATGGAAATATTGCGCCTCAGGTAAATAAAACCTGAGCTATTCATGCCAACGATTAATGTGCCAAAATGCTAACCTGAGGCCTAAATCTCCTTCGGACACTTAGATCGTGTAGTAGAGTTTGTTATCTGTAATTGGGTTTCATAAACAGTATGTACTCACTTATATTTTAATTTTCCTTTTTTAATTTTGTAATCAGGTGTCACAACAGAATATTACCAGTTTACCACTTTTGTTTTTGTTTTATTGCTCTTGTCATACCTCGACCAAATTTCACAAATTCAAATTTAATTGGTTTAAAAAAGATTAGGCTGATCAAATGGATTCTTTATTGTGCTAGTGGATTTTTCTTTTTCCCCCAAGTAGATGTTTAATTTTTGTGTTATTTTCCGTAGAAAATACCCTGACTTGAGGAACTAGATATAAACAGAAGTTGAAATTTCTGAATATAACTAGTCTTATTAGAGGTCAATTTTTTTACAAGAGTAGTTTCAAATAGCTTTTGTCATGAAATTGATGCCAAATTGCAGCAAGCTGCTTCCCTGAGTCTTTCATCTATCTGTACCAGTAAACACAATTCAGAACCATGCTTCAAACAAATACCATCTTATGGATCCTGACATGGTTATCTGACAGAGGATACGGATTCAACCCCCTTGGCAACTGGGTTCCCAATAATTCTTGACCAAGCAGTGTTATATGGTTTTACTGACAAATCACAGTTATATCGGAAAGTAGAATTCTGTGGGTCTTAAGTAAATATTTATTGTATCCGACTGTGGAAATGGTCTATGGGTTGTATATTTTATTGAGATCTGAAGATATAAGGCTATAAGCACATGTGAATGTCACATTTCATGTTTTTAGACACGGACCCTACTCCAGTTCCCTCATTTCTTTCATACTATTTCACCCACCACTTATGATTGTGAGACTCAAAAATAATTGATCCTATGTGCAGTGGCGTAGTTAAGATTTTAGTTCAGTGAGGTCTCATCGGAGCATAGGCACGTCGACGTGTCGGAACAGAGCCGTGTCGACGTGTGGAAGACGAACGTTTCGACGAGTCGAACCAGTGGCGTAGCCACAATTTTATTATTGTTGTTTTTTTAACTAAAATCAACTTAAAGAATATTGTGAATTTAATGTGCAGTTTTCAGTCATTCTTTCTAGTGAATTAAATTTTTCGTTTGTTATTGCACTAATATATAATTAAGTACTAATTAGTACGGCTCATTATATGTAAAAGGTCTAAATTAGTTAAAAGTTTATAGAATTATTCCTTTCATGTAGTTCAGGGTACCAAAATAGTGCATTAATATTACAGTGAATATTTCTATCATTTCTTTAGAAATTCCTAACTCAATATATATGTTTGAAGATAGTATTTTTCTGAATTTCATCAATAACTCAACGCATAAGAAATTTCCTGTACAATAGTAATGGACAGAAAAGATGTATAAAAAATTCACTTTATTTAGTGCTTGCTTCCAAATAACTAGGGGTGCAAACGGATCGGATATTTATCCGATTATCCAGATCCGGATTCGGATTTTAACAGATATCGGATATTCGGATTCGGATATTTCGGATACGGATACGGATAATTTTTTATCGGATACGGATACGGTTTCGAATTTTGAACCGGATACGGATACGGATCCGGATAATTATCCGGATACGGATACGGATCCGGATAATTATCCGGATCCGGAACTTTCGGATTTTCGGATATCCGGAAAATATGTCAGCCCAAATTTTTTTATTTTTTTTATAGCTAAGTAAATTAATTTTTAATTGTTTTGAATATTTATAATATTAGAAAAATAAATTATAAAGACACTACTCATTACAACATTTTAATTATTCCATTAAATTTATTTTATAATATAATTTAAAATAATTTTATTGTTGAATAATGATATATTAACGATTTTTCATAATGTACTCATTCCATTTAATTATCCGAATTATATCCGTATTTGCATCCATATCCGTTTATTATTCGATTCGTATCCGTATCCGTTTATCATTCGAATCGTATCTGTATCCGGAACTATCCGTATTCGTATCCGTATCTGAAAAATAAAAGCAGATACGAATATAGTAATGCTATTATCCGTCCGTATCCGATCTGTTTGCACCCCTACAAATAACACAATAAATTGGACTAGAGACATGAAATGCTTAACTTAATATACAACTTATACATATCCAGTTCTACACTAATTGGTGCAATTAATACTCTTTAACTTAGCGATTTTACTTACTCAAGAATAACTCAAGCATTATTTGCGAAATATCTCATAATAGAAATTATGCATATACATCAGGAAGGAGTCATTGTCGTGGAGGTGAATCGCGAGGGAGAAGAGCAAAGCACAAGAAAGTCAAACCGGTCTCAAATATTTTGAGATGGGTCTCTTGAATATTTATTATTCACGGATAGATTTTCTAGATAGTAAACTTTTGTTTTTCAGGTGGGTCCATGGACCACCAGAAACATCCTATCTCCGCCCTGAATCATGTGTGGGTGATAGGTAAAATAGGAGGTCCAGCAAGAAGGCCCACCAACTGCAAGTATGGAGAACATTTACATATGTATATATAAATGTATATGTATATGTATATGTATATGTGTATATGTGTATGTGTATGTGTATGTATATGTGTATATGTGTATGTGTATATATGTATATGTATAGAGAAATGTTATTATGCTTTGCAAAGCACGTGCTTTGAAATTGTTGACCATTGGATCTTCAATCATCATGTGCGCACGAACCACAAAGCGTGATCTAATGGTCCACAATTTCAAAGCATGTGCTTTGAAATTGTGGACCATTGGATCTTCAATCATCATGTGCGCACGAATCACAAAGCGTGATCTAATAATATGAGGAGGGATCTGTAGCCGTCATTAATTTCGTAGCCGCTCGCAACCGCTCCATCAAACCAAGTGTAAATCGTCGATCCGAACCGTTGAAAACATTCTTCATACTAATGTAGACCAAATTTTATATTTTATGGAATTTTTTTTACTATTTTATCGGAAGGGTTGAAAATTGGATGTTTGTAAATCGTTAGATAAATAAATTTCAATCCATCCGATAACATAGTAAAATAATTCAAAAAAAATGTAAAATTTGGTTTCCAAGTCTATATTAATATGGAGAATGTTTTCAACGGTCCGAATCCGTCATTTACATTTGCTACCATGGAGCGGTTGCAAGCGGTTGAAAGTTTGGCGACTACAGATCCCTCCTCATATAATATATATGTATATATAATATGAGTTAGGCTAAAATACTTTATAAAACACCAATAGTCATATACTTTAGGCTTGTATCTCGAAATACAAAGTGCAAATAACCGATCAAGACCGTTGAAAATGTTCTCCATACTAACATCAATTTGAAGATCAAATTTTACATTTTTTGAAAATTTTTTACTATTTTATCAGATGAGTGTAAAGTTGGTTCAATTGAAAATATGTAAATCGTTAGATTAATGAATTTCTACCTATCTGATAAAATAGTAAAAAGTTCCAAAAAAAATGTAAAATTTGATCTTCAAATAAATGTTAGTATGAAAAACATTTTTAACGATCTTGATCGGCCGTTTGCACTTTATATCTCCAGATACGAGCCTAAAGTATATATTGACTATTGATGCTTTATAAAGTATTTTAGCCTAACCCAATATGATATATATGTATATGTATATATATATGAGGATGATCACAGCAGAAAGCAGTTTAGCATATCATTTCTTGTATTTTGATCTCGTGTAATTGACAAACACAAACTTGATCATACATTGAAACTTTTAGATAAGAATTCCTGGTATAACTAGACTTCAGAGTAACAGTTACCAGGTGATTCTTTGCAGTTTATCTCATATCAGATCTCTGTCACAGAATATTGTTTTGCTTTTTAGAGCCAAGTTTTGCTTGCTTCAAATTTATTAATAAAGAAAAAAGAGAAAACTGAATAAAAAAATGTTATTGAATTGGAAACAGTTTCTTGAAGATTAATATCAATCTGACAACCTTAAGCCAAAGGGAGTTAACAGTTGGTGCTTGGCATTGTAACTGGGTTGATCTATACTAGTTCTCAGACTGTAGGTCCCAGCTTGTGTACCATTACTAATCAAGCAAACAAAAAGTAATTTCTATAATATATTACACGATTAATGATATGACCTATATGGTCATTTGACCCCAATGTATTCAATTTAATATGAATAAATTGGTGTTAAATTGGACGAATAATAACCCATCACGGCAGCATTGGTGTAGCAATGGTGCGGGTATTGTAAGAATTGCAATGACTGCACTTCTGACCAATGACATGAAAGAAGACTTCAGTGGTATCATTGCAATCGTTGCATAGGATCCATACCTAAAAGTACAATTTTGCCAATTAATTCAGATAATTATTAAAATAACAACCCATGCAAGTCACTTTTGATAGTAAAGAATAAGCGGTGTATAGATTCTCCCAAAGAATTGAGCCTTGGGTTTGGTACAATGCATGGGAGGTTGGGTACAGCTCCTGCATAATTGTATACTAATAATAGAAGATATAGAATTATACACTAAGTGACCCAGTATGTCAGATCAAACATCTGATAGCCTAGTTTGTTGCTTCAATTTGGGCAGTTAAACTAGTTGCCAGGTACAATCCAGACTTCTTCTAAATGAAACAAAAGCTCTTATTTGCCTGGGAATAATCAATAGTCTGAAGAAAAAATGGAGGGGATCCAAACTAGGAACCATCATGTGCTTATATCATTCTGATTCTGATTTGGGAAATATTACAATGGATGTTAATATACTATAAATCAGGTACGAAATCGTCAAAACCACAACAGACTGGTGAAGCCAGGCATGGGCAAGCCATGTCCCGTTCCTAGGCTAATTTTTTACATGCAATGTTTCCTGTTATAATTGCACTTGCGAAGTACTTATAATGTTGTTAATTTGTTATAATTGTGTAAGTTTGCCTAAGCTTGTCGATGGAGTTAGTGAATCTATTAGTTCACTTGATAGATGTGCCTATGCTTACATAGCTATCTGGATCTAACACTGATCAGAGAGGCTAACTAGTTTGAACAGGAGTTATAGAAGTACAGTAATGTTTTGTGTATGATATGACAGCTACATGGGTTGAACTCTCAGGTAATAAGTATGGTAGTTCTGAAGTTATTTAAGTTTGCAAGTAGAGGTTAACGTAACCGACCTTATATTGGTAATCATCCGGCATGATTGTTGCGTCAACCTTAATTATAGCAGAAGAAACGGAAAAGTCAGATGGCAACATTATTTCAATGAGAACGGTCAACTGTGGTAATAATTTAAAAAAAATAATAATAATTTCAACAATCATACGGCATCATAATTCAAAAATAATAATAATATAAGTGGTATCTACTCCAAAAAAGAAAAAGAAAAACTTACAAGGGGTAAAACAGCCACTGTATTTTGAAAGGCCAGCATTAAATTCTCACTATTACCTTTTTTATCCAGTTATATTTTTATTTTTATTCAATTATACTTTACTAGTAGTTTGCTTTTTCATTAGAAAAGAAGCAAAAGTGATACCTCATCATCCAGTTTCTTCCAGACGTTCGACATGTCAATTACTGATTTAGAGCATATTGGACAGCAGAACCTAAACAAAAGAAGAGGCTCAAGTTTTAAGTTTAATGTTACAAAACAAAAACAAAAAGAAAAAGCAAAAAATCCAAGACAAACAGGACGCAGATAATAAGTTTTTTGAACGTACTTGTCATGCTTTAGCATCTCAAGAAGACATGATGAGTGCATGGTGTGACCACATTTTAGCACTGCCGTCTCTTGCAAGGAGTCAAAAAGATACTAAAAGAAAGGAAGAATAAATCACCTCATGTAAGAATAGGAGGGGGGGAAACAAAACAATGCATTCCCATGAGTACTGACCTCATAACATATGGGGCAATGGTTCCTCATTGAGTCTTCAACACAGCGATGCTTATTACGTAAGCTGACAGAGTAGCAAGATCCTGTTTATATTAGGGTAAACTGAGCTTCAATGGCATTTAGATAAATGAAGCCTTAACTGAGTTTTAGCTGATGCGATATTGGATTCCAATTAAAAGTAGTTCCATACATATAAGCATATTTGGGGCCTAGTAATTTTAGCAATAATTACGCTTAATTGTACATATAATGCTAAATTGAACCTAATTGTCTCTGAATTTCATAGATGCGCAACCGGTCAATTAATTAAATAGTATTTCAAAGGAACATACCACATTTTTTGCAGTGAAAATAGTTCTCCTTGCCACCAACTCTGTCAGAATGAATAATCATCATTAGAAAGTACACTTATTAAAAAAAAGAATCCAACTTTAGGAAAAATTACAGAAAAATTAACAACCTACAGATACCACAGTCATCACAATGATAATGCCCTTTGTTGATCTGCACCAAAGTCACAACAATTGTGTTAATTACGTCAGATTTTAGTTAATACTTCAATTATTTTTATTGAAAATTATTGTAAAATATATCTCACATCATCATCAAAAAAGTTGCAAATTAAACAGAAATACTCGCCCAGTCTGACCCCGCAGTGGTAGCACACCTGCCCCACCTGTGAATAAAACCAACCAATTTGAGATACAAGAAGAATTTCATTTTCTTTTGGAAAAAGCGCTAAATTCTAGTTAGAGCAAAAATTGAGATCTTTTCCTACTTACTGGTTGCTCAGCATCACATATTAGGCAGATCACCTACAAAGAAAGAAAAAAAGTGTTTAAAAACAACAAATAAACATAAACAGAATTAACATTTTCACAATCACTTTCATGTATTGTCAATATTAAACTAATAAATAAGTTAGAAACCAAACCGTTTCAACTTCTCGTCGGTTTAATTCATGATCTCTCTGAAACCAACAAAGGAAACATGCAAATTTAGTAACTGAGAAGTGTTCGCCAAATTCTCAAGAAAAAAGAACCTAACCCGAGCGAGAAAATTGGCGTACCGTTGATTCGTTGTGGCAATGACGACAGTAAAAGACTTCGTCGCAGCACGGTGCACGGATTCTGCACCTTCTCCGATAATGCTTGCACCTGAT